>JAOXYA010000037.1:917842-928965 GCA_028565675.1 Sorex palustris | reverse complement strand
TACTGAGTCAGTCTGTTTGGATCTCTCCCTCCCTCCCTCCCTCTTTCTCTCCCCCTTCTTCCTTTGTACTCAACTGAGGCCTTTTCTTCTCTGCACCTAAAGTCTTTCAAACCAACCCGAGGAGTTAGCTCTGTGTGTGGGGCGTGTGCGTGGTGTGTTTGTGGTGTGTGGTGTGTGTGTGGTAGGTGTGTGTGTGGTGTGCATGTGGTGTGTGTGGTGTATGTGTGTGGTGTGTGTGGTGTGTGTAGTATGTGTATGGTGTGTGTGGTATATTTGTGTGTGTGGTGTATATGTAGTATGTGAGGTGTGTGTGGTGTATGTGTGTGTGGTGTGTGGTGTGTGTGGTGTATGTGTGGGTGTGTGGTATGTGTGGTATATGTGTGTGTGGTGTATGTGTGTGTGGTGTGTGGTGTGTGTGATGAATGTGTGGTGTGTGTGGTGTGTGTGGTATATGTGTGTGTGGTGTGTGTGGTATATGTGTGGTGTGTGGTGTGTGTGTGGTGTATGTGTGTGGTGTGTGTGTGTGTGGTGTGTGTGGTATATGTGTGGTGGGTGGTGTGTGTGGTGTATGTGTGTGGTGTGTATGTGTGTGTACGGGAGAGAGTGTGTGAGTGAAATGTGTGTGGCCTCTCTAGTTGCTCCCTCATTGCTTGTCTCATAATGAAAGTCCACCTGCCTTTTCTTTTCAAAGCCAACCAAACTGTGGCAGGAAAGGGTTCCGTCTCCCTTCCCTTTGATATCCGTGAGGGAGTGCATCAAAGAAGCTTCTTCTCAGAAGCCTTAATCAGTGGTGGGCTGTGATTTTAAGACCAGAGACGCGGTGGCAAAGAACCTATTTCAACTTCCATTATCGACCTCCTGCGACAAGTTTCTCTCCTTTGGTTCCTGCCCGGGTGTGTCTGAGAGGACAGGGACAAAGACTTCCCTGAGAGAACTTTCCTGGTGTGGAAGCTCCCCGGGCTCCCATTCAGTGACTTAGAATTGGAGACTCTCTGACAGGGAAACTGAGGGACTGCTTGTCCTCTGTCCCAGATAAATAGTTGAGGTCACTGTCACTGTCCTCCCATTGTTCATCAACTTGCTCAAGTGGGCCCAGTAATGTCTCCATTTTGAGACTTGTTGTTACTGTGTTTGGCATATCAAGTACGTCACGGGGAGCTTGCTAGGCGAGGTAAAATAGACAAAACATTTTTCAAGATTTGAAGGGTTTTGCCTTTTCATGTTGGAAACTTCTAGACATGACTCAGAGCCAGAGGGGAGGGAGAACCGGGAGAACCAGGCCCTGTGGGCCCCACACTGGCTCTCTCCACTCCAACCCGTGTTCTCCGACAGGTGTCCGTGCGTTTCCTCACGGAGGTCCTGTCGGCATTCATAGAAATAGCATGGATGACTATTCTAGAACTACCATGTTCACTCACTCCATGATCCTTTAAAGCTATAAATATTCTTGGGGCTGAAGCGATAGCACAGCGGGGAGGGCGTTTGCCTTGCACGCCGCCCGACCCGGGTTCGATTCCCAGCATCCCATATGGTCCCCCGAGCACCGCCAGGAGTAATTCCTGAGTACACGAACCAGGAGTAACCCCTGGACATTGCCAGGTGTGACCCCAAAAAACAAACAAAAAAGCTGTAAATATTCTTTATATTTTTCTGTTTGGGCTGTCGTGATAAGGCATTTTCGAAGGTCAGTCAAGATCTCCTGAGCAAACCCCCATGGGGACGGGCACGGGGTTCTCCCTGCCCTCCCTCCTGTGCTCCGGCTGGGCCTTAGTTCTGCACCCTTGATCTGTCACCTCTCCGGGCGCGTGTTCGCCGACCTGCTGCGTTCAGTGGTGCGAGTTTCACATAAGTCATCTGGGACTTCCGGTGGCTTTTCGTTGACAAAGCAAATTGGTGGACAGTCGGGAGCCCCAGCGCTCCCGCCAAGACCACCAGGAAGCTTCCAGAACTTCTTGGAAAGCTTTGTATGTTGTATCACATGTATTCGTGTATGTATACACACGTGTGTCTCCTCCAGGTCTCCACAGAAGGCAGGTTCTACACCGAGTCATCTCGGGGGGGCCCGGGGTCTGGCGTGCTTTAAATTCTGCTCTTTCCAGTGCCACCGTGGCTTCTGTGTGGCGGAGTCGCACACCTGCCTTCACTGTCGTCTCAGCTTCATCTCCCTCATTCTCCAGGTAGAATGTTCTGGGTGCTCGATGTGGCTCATGCTCTTTTCCGGAGGTGTTGGGGGCTGTGAGTTTAATTCCTCTCTGGCGTTAGGTCGGCCAAGCAGGTGCTGACTGTGTGTAGCTGAGGAGAGACCCCCAGACACACTCTTGAAGCTCAGTGTGTCTAGGTGGACCTGGTTTTTCAGTCCTTGTTCTTAAAAACAAAGGGGGGGGGGGCTGGAGCGATAGCACAGCAGGTAGGGCGTTTGCCTTGCATGTGGCCGACATGGCTGACCCGAGTTCGATTCCTCCGCCCCTCTCAGAGAGCCCGGCAAGCTACCGAGAGTATCTCGCCCGCACGGCAGAGCCTGGCAAGCTCCCCGTGGCGTATTCGAGATGCCAAACACAGTAACAGGTCTCACAATGTTACTGGGCGCGCTCGAGCAAAATCGATGAATAACAGGAGGACAGTGACATGACAGTTCTTAAACAAGGAAGGAAGGAAGGAAGGAAGGAAGGAAGGAAGGAAGGAAGGAATCTGGGGGTGTTTGTACCCCCACTGGGGCTCTCTGCTCTTCACAGCGCTGTGGTCACTGACCGCCTTCCTGACCCGCCGTGGTGCACGTCCTTGAGCTTTGGCCATTTCCAGTGAGTTTTAACCAGGCTGGTTCCACAGAGAAGAGAAAGGATCAATTTTGAGTTGAGGAGAGAATTTCTGCAGTAAAAACAAATGGGACTCTGTGTTCTGTGACTCAAGTTTCACATCATAAACGCAACTTTCAGGCTGATGGTGAGCGCAGGCGACTTGAGCTCTGGGAATTCCGTGAGGTCTTGGCCCTTCTCCTCTGGTTCCAACACTTCCCTCCTCTGGGAGCCACCTCTTGCCATGGGGCTCTCAGGCGTCCCCGCTGAGTTTTCTGCCTAGCAAGCAGACCACCATGAGATGTTCTCCCACCTCAGACCCGAAAGAACTCAGAACCGCCCCCTTCATTTTCTGTCAGGATCAGAGCAACCATGAAGAGAGAGACTTTACCTCAGAAACACCACCCAAGTGGCACTGCCGCGTGCCGGCAGCCACAGAATCACTCCAGGGAGGTGGGAATGTTGGCCTCATTGGCCCCATAACTTTCTCTCATGACTAAGAAAACCGCACTTAGGGAAAGGAAAGCCAGAAAGCAGAGGCTCCTGAGTCAGTTCGGGGGGAAAGTTTCCAAGAGTATCTGGGCTCGTGTTTTCCTCCCCTCCTTTACCTTAGGCCTCTTGCCCCTGAGAAATGACTTTGAATCCTGTGGGCAAACCAGGCTTTACATGACTCAAATAGTTGGGGGGAGGCGGCTTGTCTGTTTGTTTGGGGGCCATATCTAGCAGTGCTCAGGGCTTACTTCTGGCTCCATGCTCAGATGACTCCTGGCAGTGCTCAGGGGACCGGCTGGGGATCGAACTGTGGTCGGCCGTGTGCAAGGCCAGCACCTCACCTGCCTCAATCTGACCCCAGATAGTTCTGACGGGCACTTCCATGAATGTAGTTTGGGAGAAATAACTGAATGGAAGAGCGTTGTCGGCTTTCCGAAAAGCCTTTCACACAAAGGAGCAAGAAAGTCATGGCTGGGCGACACCCACGCTAACTCAGCAGAGACAAACGTGGAAATGGAATCCCTCCTGCATGTCTTGGTCTTCTGGTCAAGTGGGGTTTCCCTCTGGCCCACAATTCAGGCGTGAGGGAAGAGGTCCTGCCCCTCCACAGAGCTGTCCTGCTCTGGAAACTGACCGGAGGAGGGCTTCGACCTAAGGTAACTGCACCAGGCTGGATGAGATCAACTCCTGTCTTTCTCTTTGTTTCTAGTCTGAAATTAGTTCATTTTTTTTTCCCCTTAACGGGATTAATGAAGGAGAAGAGGAAAGATCTTTCTTCCTGGCCATTATCATCAAAATGGATCAATTTCTTCTTTTTAAGGATGCAAATCTTGAGGAAAAATGAGCTCATTCAAATACTTCAATTATATTTCGAGAAATGGACTGTCTCTTCCAGACTCATTTGGTGATGAGACACACGGAAAATAATAATTCAAAGAGTAGATATTCCCGATATCTGCCTCAGTCTTACAGATTTTAGATGTATTTTTAATGGTTGCATTTTTTTCTTCTTTACCTGGTGCCATCTCTCTAAATTTTAGGCACTTGCTTATAGTCTGGGCAAAAGCTTTTCCCTGACAGGTCCTTGCAAACATGGCTCTGGGGACTGGAGAGATCGCGCAGAGGGGGAGGCGCCCGCCTCACACGTGGCTGCCTGGCTTCGATCTCCAGTACCCCGGATGGTTTTCCGGGTCCCACTAGGAGTGACCCCTGAGCGTATCCAGAAGTCAGCCCTGAGCAATGCTGGGTGAAGCACCCAAACAAGCAGCTTCAGGGCTCTCTGCTGACATATTTAAGGCGAAAAAAAAATTTCTGAAAGGGAAACAACCAAATGATCTCTCATTGAAGATGTGGAAATGACCCCTCTCCCCAGCCCCTTCCCCTCCCCAAAATCATTCCTGAGATAAAACCCACGATTGCTTAGAACAGACAACGTTTTGGCCTGGAGCAATAGCACAGCGGGTAGGGCATTTGCCTTGCACGCGGCCGACCTGGGTTCGATTCCCAGCATCCCATGTGGTCCCCCGAGCACTGCCAAGAATGATTCCTGAGTGCAGAGCCAGGAGCAACCCTTGAGTATCACTGGGTGTGACCCCAAAAAGAAAAAAAAGTTTTGGCAAATTGTATGAGGGAGATCTAGTCTCATGAGTCTGAGTTTTTGCACCGAAGGAACCTCCTATAAGGTTCTGTCTGAAGGACTAGATGGAAGCTCATCCTCAGAGGGGCTCTCTTGGCACAGCCAGGAGGGGATGCTGTAAGGACTCCCCAGGCCATTGGTCCCTTCCGTCCTGATCTGCAGAAGTGAGGCATCCACCACCCATATCGATGGCCTTTCTCACAAGAGCAATCAGGGAGTGTGTCTTCCTGGGAGTGTGTCTTCCTGAGAGTGAGTCTTCATTTTCTTGTCATCAGCTCTGGACGCTACATTTTGAGGCATACTCAAGCCTCTCCAACCATGGGCGATCACCCTGAGCTCAGTCTCAGGGTAAGAAGACCCTTCTGCTTTTTCTCCCGGTCTCATTCCTGGTGACTTTCTCACAGGAATCCCTTCTTTCAAATTCTCCACATACCTCAACTTTTAAGTGACTAAAATATTCTAAAGAGGGAAAATTCCTCTGAGGCCAACGCTATCAAAGCAACTGTCTTTCACTGAAGAGAGAGAACGTTTCTGACAGGTGCTTTCTGAGATAAAAGGTTTACCTTGTCAGGAGGAAGAGGGAGACTAGGTAAATATTAGGGGAGGATGGTGAGGTAATTCTCTGAAATTAAGCAGATTAGATCTTTTTCTTCTTCATCTTAGCCTTTAGTCTGTCAGGAGTAGGTTGAAGAGGCGGGCTGGCAGCCCCCTGGGTGTTGCCCAGCTCTGGTCTCTCTGTCACAAATCACCTCACACTGTTTTCCTAAGGAGAAACAAGATGGCGGCCTGATCACCAGGGCTCCTTCCTCTGCTCTCTCCCTCCCGCGTCTCTGACTAGAGCTAATGGCTCTGCACCATTATTTTTCCTGTCAGAATTAATGGGGAGATATTCTTTTCCTAAAGCCATTAGTTAAGTAATATTGCTTACAGAATTGCTGAAACAGGCTAACACCTCCTTCTCTGGGGTATAAATCTTAAGAAATGATGAGGCAATTGCTTAAACACATCAATTATATTCCAACGCCTAAACTTTTTCCTCCACACTTCTCATTTAGAGTTAAGAAAGTTTGAAAGTAATGATCCATAAAGTAGGTTCTTTTGATTCCATTTTGGCACTAACTGTTTCAAATAATTTAGCACAATTTTTTTTTGTTTAGTTTTCCTTCTTCCTCACAATTTGTCCTCTCTTTATTTTAGGGCACTTGCTTATTGTCTGAGCACGGTTAAAGTTTCAACTTACCCAAAGATTTTAAGCATACTTTCACACTAAATAGGTTTCTGGGAGAAAATGGTGAGTGAAGTGTTCTCAAATTGATTGCCTTTCATCAAAGAAGGAAGAGAACCAGGGAAGAAAGTGGTCTGAGGGGAGAGAGGAGAGAGAGAAAGAGAGAGAGAGAGAGAGAGAGAGAGAGAGAGAGAGAGAGAGAGAGAGAGAGACCGAGAGAGAGACCGAGAGAGAGACCGAGAGAGAGACCGAGAAATGAGGCAAATTTCAAAAAAATAAAAATTAGGATAGTGCAGAAGTACTCTGGGTCTGGTTAGCACGAAAAAGAGACTTTTCCTTCTGTGCATCTTCCCATCCCCCATTTTTCAGCCTGAGAAATCAAACTTCTGTTACTGGGTGTTGAGACGCCATCTCCCCAGGGTTCTGACGGACACACATGGTGGCCCCGAGCTTCGTGGGAACACGCCTTAGTGCCTGGCGCTCACTCCTTCTTCCTGGTCTGGTGTTCGAGTCCAGCTGTCACTTGTCCTTTATTTTTTCTTTTTCTCTCATAAGGCAATCGCGTGCTGCCGGGGCCGAGACAGCCTCAGGATGGTCTCTGAGGAGTCCTCCCTGCCCGGCCCCAGCCCCACAGACCCCCGGCCCCCAACACAGGCAGCACCTGGCTGGGGGTCTGCTTCACAGCAACCGTTCACCATCACATACACACACACACACACACACACACATCTACGGGGCTTCCCTCCTTCCTACAGCTTGCAGATCACTTTGGGCCTCTCTGATGAATAGTTTTAATCGTGCGGACAGTCCCCGTGGCGAGGGGCCCTGATGTATCCATCTCGCCCCCCTCACGCCGGGCCAGCTACCCACGACTGGCGGTGCCCCACCACAACGGCGGCTGCGGGAAAACTTCATGCTCGATTTCCCGTCAGCCTCTCGCCGCATCCAAATGTGCTTTATAATTACTGAGCTTATTTGATATGATACCAACAAATTGCATTTCAAAAATGAGTTGGCTCGCCCATAAATATTTTTCACAGCATATTTAAAAAAATTGCTTTAGCACAAGTGCACAGGCTGGGTGACAATGACAGTCTTACTTTGGTGGCTGATTCCTCCGCCAGCTCCTGGTCACCCGGGTCCCTGACTGGCCTCTCAGGACGCCCCTGGCCCCAGGTGGGCTGGTTAGCCCAATGCACTGACTTGTCAATCAACTTGTTGTCAGTGTTTAGGAATCCGGATTTCTGGCTTGTCTGGGGGAGTTGGACAGGCTGGTCTCTCCCCGGGCTTGGTGGGTAGAATGGTCACCGGGCCACCCCTAGCGTGTCCTCCTGCCCCATGTCTGTCCCCTGCACGTGAGATCGGTAGCTCCTCTGAGGCCATGCTGCTCCCCTCGGCCCCAGAAGGAGCAGGGTTTGTGGAGGGCATTTATCAGCGTCTGGTCCCACAGCCCCGGCCCTGGGGACGCCCTTTCCCACAGCCCCTGAGCTCGGTCCATCTCCTCAAGTGGAAGTGCTCCTGGCGTCTGCGCCCCTGCAAATGGCTGTGAGACCCCGCTCAGGCGGGCGCACATTGGAGGCTGGAGTGTGGCGGCCACCTGCCCCTCACCTCAGGAGCACAGACATCGGCTGGCCACGATTACAGGTGGTTTCTGAGTTGAAGCTTCCCCTAATGGCACCCACATAAAAGACACCATTTCTGAGACGGGATGAAGAGGCTGGAATCAACGGCCCGATAAAGGGAGACGGCGCCTTTGTGCCCGGCTTTTCTCGGTGAGCTCAGTGCCGAGCTGGCCCCAGATGCCCCCGCCCCCCGCCCGCACCCCTGCGCCCCCCTCAGCCGCCTCCTGAGGAGGGGAGAGGCAGGGGGGCTCCACTCCCCTGACAGGAGCTGACGGCTTCCCTCCATCTCTCCTCATTAGAATTAATAGAGAGGCATTAATTCTCTCCCCAGAGCTATTAGTTAAGTCACAGTGCTTCGAAGTCGCTGGAGCAGAATAATCTTGCCTTCATTTACGGGTGTAAATCTTGAGGAAGGATGAGACGCGGCGGCCAGCGGATCAATTATGTCCCCAGGAAGCGCCCACACGAGCAATTTCCATCTGGGCCCCCGGAACTTGGAAAGGAGGACTCCTCTAGTGGGGGGTTTGGGGGGACCCACGGCCCCGGCCCTGTCTCGGGGACGCGCCCACCATCTGACTGGGCACCTCGGGGGTGAGGCCCTCAACGCCACCTGCACAGAACACGGCCTGGGTGGAGAATTTCTGCGTGGGGAGAGTTCTTGTCCTGCTTGCCCTGTGTCCGAGGAGGAGGACAGGGGTGGGAGCCCGGGAAAGGGGCTTCTGGAATCGAAGACTCGCTTGAGAGAGGCTGGGGTCGGAGCTGAAGGGACCCCAGGAAGTGAGTGGCAAAGACTGTTTTCTGGTTCTTTTTTTTCTTTCGCTTTTTGGGATCCCACCTGGCATTGCTCAGGGGTCACTCCTGGATCTACACTCAGGAATCACTCCTGGCGGTGCTCAGGGGACCATATGGGATGCTGGGGGTTGAACCGACTGCGTGCAAGACAAACGCCCTCCCCACTGTGCTCCAGCCCCTCCTGGTCCTTTCTTGAGCCCCCTTGGCCACGGGTGCTGACACGAGGCTGACCCTGCACCGCCTCCCTCCCCCCATCAGCACGGCGCCCCGATGGTCACCAAACGCACCCCAGCATCTGCCCAGGAGCAAGGGCGCATCCCGCTCGCAGATCCAGCCTGGACGTCTGTGCTCTCTCTGGGAGAGGCCGCACGCAGGGAACCTACCCCAGAAGGTGGCGGGCCCGAGGGACCCGCAAACACCCACTGGTTCAGTGTCTGGCGTGCGAGCAAGACCTCCCGATGGGGGCCGTGAGGACACTCGGAGCTGGCGTGGCTGAGGGAGCAAGGGCGTGGCCTGAGGGGCGAGTCCTGCTCTTGGCCGTTAGGGTCAGAGGGGCTAGAGCCCCCAGCCCTCTGCTTCCCCCCCAGACTCATTTCCAGACGGTGCCGGCGTTCTTGGCTGCCGGCTCTGGGGGCGCTTAGCACATTCCTGGCACGGAATCTCGGCTCCGCGCATCAGGGAGTGAGGAAGGCCTCAGAAACCAGGTTCACGAAACGCAATCCAGGTGACGGTTATGGAGAAAAGTCCTGGACCACGCCGCAGGCCCTCCGCGGGTTCTCCTGAATGTCCCTGACATTGTTCCTGGTTTCCATGGCTGGCACTAAATCTTGTGCACCTTTCCGGGACTGGGGGCCTTGTGAAGGATGGACCCTGGGTCAGCGTCGGCCTGGCGGACCGTCCCTCTCACCCCGACGGCCTGGGCCACCTCCCGCCTCCCCCTGTCCCGACTCGGTCCCCTGGGTGCAGCTGCCCCGGAGGGAAGGTAATGAACAACTTCAATCTCCAGATAATGGTGTTAGAGTGAACAGCATGCTGGCCTGGGATAAGGCCTGGGGCCGAGGCTGGGGGGGCCGGGGGCGCCCCCCCCCCGCACCAGCGATGCCCGCAGCCGTCTTGCCCTCTTCCTGCCCCAGTTTCTTCACTCGATTTTCCTCCTAATTATTTTACAGCTCCCCACAGCCTTTTCCGGATGGCTCAATTTAAATTTGCGACAACACTTTGGAGCGGGCCCTGCCTCTGAGCGCGGCCCGGCAATTATTTCCGAGGGACATGATTAAAAACGCAGCGTTTAATCACGGGGGCACAGAGCCGGGCACGGGCGGCCGTGACGCACAAGTCTCTCTAATGCGACGGTGCCCAGCGCGGGCCTTGATTGCCTGAACACCGCACCTCCGAGGCGGCAGGAAGCCATCCATCGAGGCCCAGAGCCCACATCCGGCCAGGCCGGGCCCCCCTCGGGTCTTTGAGATAGGCCATTCATTTGCGAGCGAGTTAGCCTGCCTTTCCAATAAGCCCGATTAGTTTAACACACTCCGGTGACATTATTTCAGCATTTTTCACAATTATTCAAGATAACTCCCTTTTCTCTGTAGACTGTAGGTCAGCAGCAAATTGAATCCATTGATTTTCCTCCGTGGCCTCTCCGATGAATCAGAAGTTATTGGTCAGATGCGCACATGGCCTTTCCCTGAAGCTTTAAGCCCGAACAACCTGTTGGGAAGACATTTGGCCAATCTGATTACTTTCCCTATACTAATTGGTTTTACTTTTTCATTGAACTGAATGAATTGCCTGGCTGTTTAGTCACTGTGGGGACGCGGGCTTAATCCACTTAGTGGGGGGTGGCGCGTGGGCGGGTGCTGAGCTGTGGGGTCTTTCATCATCATTATCATCTCTCGGTGAGTGTTCAAGGGTGAGAATGAAAATAGATCTGTAGCCGGCCGGCCATTTCCTCCGCTGTGCCCGCCCGCCCCAGAGACTCCCCGGTGACCCTGCAAACTGCCCCCTGCGCCCTCGGTAGCCTTGGAGCGGCCGTTGCATCTCTCAGAGGCGTGGACCCGTGCAGGAAACTCTTCTCCCTGAATGGAGTTAAAACCCGGAGCCTCCCCACAGCAACCCCAGCACCGACCCGAACCCCAAATCTCGTCCAGTTGGCTTACTCAGCCCCCAACGGCCTCCCACCCTGCCGCACTCTACCAGGGTCCCAAAAACCCCCAAACGCCCTGAGGTGACCTCCCCTCACCCTGCGCCCCCTTTGTCCCACCCATGGGTTCTCATCAGGCCCTGTGAGGAACTGGCTGTTGGCATTTTGCACGCCGCAGGCGCAGAAGCCTCGAGGGCCGAGCACTGTGTCCTGCCCTGGGATTCCACAATTCATGGACAAATGAGCCTGAGACGGTCCCGCTGGGGCTGTGTCCAGGGGGACTCTGTTCCTCCTCCCTCAGACTGGACTTCTCCTCTTTTTTTAATTTAATAATATATATTTTTTTACTGTGTCTGGCATATCGAATACGTCGCGGGGAGCTTGCCAGGCTCTGCCGTGCGGGCGAGATACTCTCGGTAGC
>JAOXYA010000037.1:898119-910851 GCA_028565675.1 Sorex palustris | reverse complement strand
AAGAAGAAGAAGAAGAAGAAGAAGAAGAAGAAGAAGAAGAAGAAGAAGAAGAAGAAGAAGAAGAAGAAGAAGAAACCTAAAAAAATGCAATGCAGAGTAATTACTCCAGGGAAGCAGCACCCCTCAGAGAGATCGGGTGCTCCCAGCACAGTGCTCAGTGCCAGAGCCCAGACACCCAATGCAGCCCTGCCACGTGGACAATGCAGATGGCAGAGAAGGGCAGAGAAGCAAATCGTTCCCCCGAGCCCACCCAGAGCCACGGGTTGTCCTCCCCGCCAAGCAGAGGGCAGGGGTGGTGAGCGCTGCCCTGCACAGGGGGAGGTCTGTGGAGTCCTGTCCCCCAGCCGAGGGCGTGGCTTCTGGGAGCCCGTCCACCCACACTGGCCGTCAAAGGAAGGGCCCATTTCAGAGTGTCCAGGCTTTTCTCCAGTGGCAGCCATGCCGGAACGTCCTTCTGGTCCCAGCCATGAGGTGATCGCCTCTCGACTCCCTGGGGTCCTTCTGACCCGTGTCCGGGCAGATGAATCACGGCAGGGGGCACGGGGAGGCCCCGGCGGCCTGTCTGTCCAGGTCTGTCTGGGCCTCTCCGAGGGGCTCGGCCTCTCCCACAAATCACGGCAGCAACCAGGCCCAGGACGCCGTGTCAGCGCCAAGCTGTGTCGGGGAGCGGGCGGCCTCGAGAGGGACCTCGAGACACAGTCGCAGAGAAAACCAGCGACGTCCCTGTGGCTCAGAGACTCTGCTTTTCGAAGACGATTTTGTTGATGAGTTGAGAACCGTGACTTACAGATACTGCTGGTCGGTTTCAGGCATTCGGTATTTCCCGGCGAGCCCACATCAGAGCCACGTGCCCTCCCCCGGGCCCCCGGGCCCCGTTTCCCCACGCCCGCCCGCCCACCGGCCACCTCCTGGGCACCTCACGAGGCCTGGCGGTTGCAGCTCACATCTCGTGGTGTCTGGCGGTGCTGTTGGGTCTGTGTTTTGGGGACTGGGCTGGGTACTGGGGGGACAGAGCTGGGTACTGGGGGACAGAGCTGGGTACTGGGGGGCAGGGCTGGGTACTGGAGGACAGAGCTGGGTATGGGAGTCAGGGCTGGGTACTTGGGGGCAGGGCTGGGTACTGGGGGACAAGACTGGCTACTGGAGGACAGAGCTGGGTACGGGAGTCAGGGCTGGGTACTTGGGGGCAGGGCTGGGTACTGGCCCATGCCACCGGAGTGGCCGCAGCCCCAGGCCCCTTCCACGTCACGCCCTCTCATCTCCTCCTCCCCCCTTGCTTTCCTTCCTTCTCTGGCCTTCTCCTCCCTAAGCTCTGGGGTGAGGGGAGCCCCAGGCGTCCCCCTCTTTCTCCAGTACTCTCTGCACCCAGTCGTTCTCTGCGCCCGACGAGAGACCGTGCAGTGCTCACCTTCCCTTCCGGGTTACTCCACTCGGCACGAAGCTTCCGTTGCAGCCGGTGGTGGCAAAGTGCCTGATTTTGAGGCTCTCACAGCTGCTGCCAGGGCCCCACTATGTCTAGGCCCCACGTGTCCGTTCTCGATCTCTCGGCCACGGCCGGGCCCCGGGGTCCATCCGGGTGGTGAATAGAGCGCGTATGACCTCCTGAGTGAGTGTGTGTCTGGCCTGGGGTAGCTGCGCCCTGTGGGGCGCTGAGTCACACGGCCCGGGTCGGGGCTGGCTGAGGACTCTCCGCACTGTCCCCCTGGGCCTCGCGTGGCCAAGGCGTTTGCATCGAGGGACCCACTGTGCGCTTCCTAGCCAGGTGGTAGTGGGGTGTGCTGTTGGCCTGGTGGGCAGGAACCGGCCAGGGGTGGGGCTGGGGGGCACGTGAGGGGCAGGGGCAGAGCTGCTCGAGGGGTGCAGGGGTGTGTAACGGCTCCTCTTCTTCCAGGTCGGCCAGTGCGAGGGGAGCCACCGGCCTCGGCCCCCGCAGCGCCCCCTGCTGGCGGGAAGCAGGAGAAGCCGGACCAAGGCCCCCCACTAACCTCAGGACGCTTCGTGCCCAGGCCCAGCTCAAGGACGGCCAAGGTCGCCCCGAAGGTGGGAGTTCTGATCGGCCCGCACCTGTCGCCACCCATGTCCACGGGCAACATGACGAGGACAGCCCCGAGGGCCCGGGAGGCAGGCGGGAGGTTGTTCCGGCACTGCCGGCAGGCCGGTTAACAGGGGTCGTGACTGTCCCTCGGCACCAGCGCCCGGGGTGTGGGGCTGGGCCCCCAGCCTGTCTCTGGAAGGGGCACCTCGGGCCATGTTGTCACTCGGCCCCGTGAGCTGAGCTTAGGTGAGTCGGGCGCTGAGGTTTCTAGAAGCAGGTGAAACACGGCGTCACCCGCGCCCTGGGTGCTGTCCACAGGGAACGTCCTTCTTGCTAACGCAGCAATTAGCTGCAGGTGGGCAACGTCCTATGGAGCCTGGTGCTCAGGGAGAGTGCTCAGACGCCCACCTCGTGAGCTCTGAGTCCCCGAGTCTCACCACGAGGGTGCCAGCTACCCTCCCCGGGTCTGACCGATACCCCAGCTGCCCTCCCCGACTCACTCTGCTTTGCCTCATTGCAGGATATTCCTCCCTCCGCCGACGGCTTTGCTGGCCCTGCTCCCCAGGACTCTCCTGGAGGGTCAGGATCTTCCCTGCCTCCCCACCCCTGCGTGGACACTGCCAGCCTCCTCTTGCGGGGCAAACGTCTTGATCCGGGGCTGACCCCAACCCAGCCGCCCTGTCCGGAGCGAGGCCCCCCGGCGGCCCCGCCCTGCACCTCTGCAGCCACCCCAGGGCTTTGTCCCCCGGAGTCTGACGCCCCCCCTGAGGGCTCCCCCCGGCGAGAGGCAGGTCCCCAGGACAGGGACGCCACCACCGAGGCCGGCCCTGCCTCCCCGGGGCCACAGAGGGGGCCGCGTCCATCCCTCGGGGCTGCATCAGGACCAGCCGCCCAGGACACACCCGACCCGCAGGAGAGCAGACTCGAGCCCCCACTATCCCCCACGGGGCAGGCTCGGCGTGGGGCAGCCTCGGGAGAGGCCCGGGGAGTGGTCCAGCCGCCCGGGCCGGTGGCCCCCAAACTGCCCGCGGACACCCCGGAAGCACTGCCCAGAGCCCCGAAGAGGAGGAGTTTGGAAGGGATGAGGAAACAGAGGCGCGTGGAGCCGAGTGACTCGAGCAGTGACGATGAGGACAGGCTGGTCATCGAGCTGTGAGCCCACCGTCCTCGCCGGCCCCAGCCCCGCCCCCACCCCGGGAAGGCCACTCTGGGCATCGCCACTCCAGCCCCGTGCTCAGACCCGGCCCGCCGGCCCATGGAGACGCTGACTCCACGCCAGCCACCACTGCCTCATGCCCGGGCCCCTGTGCCCGTCGTCCCCGGCCCGCTGAGGGCTCGCTGGGCACCATGGGGCCACTCGCACGGGGCGCGGGTGCCCACACGTCCCCGAGGATGGGCTCTCTCCACTGCAGGTCGGGGAGGAAAGCCTCGTCCCCTCGAGGCCTTCGGGCAGGTGCCCGCCGACGGCCACCCGTGCCGCGCACACGTTTGACGCTTCCGTCGACCCGAGGGCACCCACGTGCCCTTGTGCCTTTGCTGTCGAAACCTCTGACGCCCTTGTCTGCCGGCTCCCGCGCGGAACTCTCCGGGAAGTTCACGAACCGTCTCTGCAGTGAGTCATTTCTGCGCTGATTCCGTCTGTCAGATCGAGCTCTGAGTGATTTCGATTAGAGGGTTACATTTGAGTAATCTATGCAGCTTCAACTGATGCCTGCTCGGCGTGACAGGGGCCTTTCAGACTTCTTCCAGAAGCTTCAAGGATACAAAACTAATTGGAGTTTTGACGCTGTTTTACATCTCAGTAATTTTATTTGGGGGGCTTGGTGTTACTTTGCTGTCAAATTAAATCAGCCTCTGTATCGAGCAAGTAGGAGCGGCGCGGGGAATATTCCCCAGGATTCCAAGCCGGCGCGCCCGCCTGGGAGCCGCGTGGCTGATGTGCGTCAGCCGAGGGTCGCGCGCTGCTCCCGGCCCGCCATCCGGGAGGGAAGGACACAGGAGGGTCCCCGGCTGCATCGCTGTCACGGTGGAGACGGTCGGGAGACGATTTGGTACAGTTTGGAGTTTCTGGCCAAGTTCTCTGGACTGTGCTCAGGGAGGGGTGCAGGGCGACGTGTCCTTCCTCAGCGCCAGGCGGGGGTCGTTGAGTCAGGCCTGCCTCAAGCCTCCCGTTCCGAGAGCCACCGTGTGACCACGCCGATCTGAGGGTCATTCTGACGTCCAGGGGCCACCAGCTCGCCTTGCTGACGGGCACACCATTGTCATCACTTTGGTTCCACCCGAGGAGAGGAGGAGGGGAGGGGGCGGGGAGGGTCCGGGGCTCTCCCCTCATCCCTGGGATAGAGAACAAAAGTGCGGTGACAGGCGAGTGGCAGTGCAGGGCCTGTCACTGCCCTGGGGAGAGCTCTCGGGGCGAGGTGAGGTGAGAGGCCGGCGCGACCCCACCCTGGCGGAGGGAGACCCTGGCAGTCGTGGGCATCTCTCGGGTGTGCTCACTTTCGCTGATGGTACTGAGTGGGTCTGCACGTCCCGGGGGTCCCAGGCTGGGGCCGCCTCCCGCTGTCCCCGTCTGAGGCCTCAGCGGCAGGGGTGCCCCCCTGTGACCGCCGAAACGCTGGTCAGGAAGCACCTCAGTGTGACCTCTGGACCCTCTGCCGATTGCTGGCCCTGAGTTTCAGCCGTGGGGGTCTGACCCCAAGGGGACAACAAGCACAGCCGAAAGACGCCAGCGTGCTGGCCCAGCCCTGGGTCCTGCGGACACGTCAGGGGGAGGAAGCGGTCATCTGGGTCCTTCTGTCGCCAGAGCTGCTGGTCCACTCGTGGGCTGCCGCTGAGCTTGGCCCCGGCCACCCCCACGAGGAGCCCTGAGATGCCCCTGCCTGGTGTGGTCTCGCATCCCCCGTCTCTCTGGGCTCCCAGCCTCTCGCGGGCCCTGGGCTGGCGGGCGGTGATGTTTACAGGTGCACCTTACTTGGTGGGGGCAGCAAGAATCTGTGAACGAGCTGCCTGCCAGCGGGAAAAGTGTTTTATTTATTTATTTTTTTATGTACTTTGACCAAGCTAGCGTTGTCTATTGAAAATCACGCTAAGATAAAAACAACAACAAAAACCACAAAAAAACAAACCTTTTTTTAAATGAAGAATCCTTTTATAAAGTGATGAACTTGGGTTTGACATTTTCATTTGCCTACGGGTCTTCTTGGTGGAATGCAACGCTCGGGGCATGTCCTAGGGGGTAACCCCGGTCACCTAGAGACCTGTTTGGGCTTTTGGAAATCTTTTGGGCTGCCGGGGTTTTCCTGGATAATCACTTCCCAAGCACGGCCCACAGTTAAGGAAGACCAACCTGTCCCTGAGCCAGGCGAGGCCTTGGCGGCCGCACAGCCACTTCCCCAGTGCCCTTAATTTTATTGTACTTTCAGGTCAAGTTCTTAACCAATGAACCAGCCAAACCTCAGCTTTCCCCACAGAGATCAGCTCCAAGGACCGAGAGAGAGAGACCCCCCTGGGGACTGTGACGAGTGGGGAGGCGGGGGTGCCCAGGATAGCCCAGGCCTGGCACCTGCTTTCTCTCCAGGGTGCCCTCCCACCCCTGCCCCGTCTGTCCTGCGAAGGATGCGTGGAGAAAAGGGGTTTCTTCCGTGCTTGGCTCCTGTTAGGCGACTCGTCTAGTCGCTTGGTGGGCGATGGGCCTCCCAGGGCCTCTTGTCACGGCTAGTTTATCCCTCTCCTTGGGAATAAACTTTGAGATTCTGGACGAGGTGAGGATGCTCTTTGACCCAGGAGAACCTCGGGCTCCTTTGCCAAGAGATCAAAAAAAGGAGGAGAGGGGCCTCTGATTCCTTGCCACCCTTGCCAGCAGCCTGGTGGGCACCCAAAGGTGAGTTGCAGGGCCCCCAGCCCCCCTCCAAGGCTCGGCCCTGAGCAGCCGTGACCACGCTCCTTGGCAGAAAGAGAAACGGCCTCAAGTCTCACGCCGAGAAGGGTTTCCTTGCGTTCACAGCCATTACTTACAATGACGGCATTATTCATTTTCTCCCCTGCATAGAAATTTGCATTTTGCACAAAATTTGCCCAGTGCTGCAGATTTTGAGAGTTATGGGCACTTCATCAGCGTGGGCTCGGCCCCCCTCGCGGTCCCGGGCGTGATGGAGTGTGGGGTGTCGAGCTCCTGGCACACGGGTTCCACACTGCGGCCAGCCAGGCTCCATCTTCCCGTCTCTCCCTGCGACCCCGCGATTCTTTTGAAGGAGACTCTTGGCTAAAACACTACATTTCTCAACACTTAAGCACAATTTCTCATCCTGATCCTTTGGACTTCCTTAAGAGAGAGAGAGCGGGGCCAGAAAATCTCGTGTGCTCCAATGGACTTCCCGCACAGCGTTTTCTGTTTTTTGTTTTTTTAACCCATCTTTTATACTTACGCGAAATGAGGGATAATTCAAAATATAAGAGCCTCTGAGCATATTTCTAAACGGCCGGGAGGGGGGCCGGAGTGATAGCACAGTGGGTGGGGCGTTTGCCTTGCACGCGGCCTGACCCGGGTTTGATTCCCAGCATCCCATATGGTCCCCTGAGCACCGCCAGGAGTTATTCCCGAGTGCGTGAACCAGGAGTAACCCCTGTGCATCGCTGGGTGTGACCCAAAAAGCAAAAAACGGCCAGGAGGAAAGGAGCCAGGGAAGGCAGTCGGCCCATCCTCGGAGCCCTGGGGGATGATTTCACGCCTCCTCCATGCAGCCAGCTCCTCCGAGCTTCCCACCCCGTGGACGGTGTGTAACCAGGGAAGGGCGTGGCGCACTGGTGGTTGGCTGAAGCGGATTTCTTTCTTGATGTTCTCAAGTTACTTCCTTTTGATTAAAATAAAACGGAAATGAACATTTCTTGTGTGATTTGTCAACGTGTCACCCAGAAGCATCTCGTTTCGACGACCTCCCCCTGAGTGTCAGCTCTGATGGTCCCGGCAGCTGGCTTAGGGGTTCGTCTGCCATGTTGGCTCTCACGCTACTCAACAGGAGGGTCGGGTCCCCGCGAGTGGCTCTCGCGCTCCTGTGCCGTGTCCTCTTCTCAGTTGTCATTGTCTGCCATAGACTTAGATTCATGGCTTGGAAATGGGTTTTTAAATCCTGAACTGTAGCTCAGCGTCGGGGCCACATGAGGGCGCTATCCACAGTGCAATAATCCGAGACTTTCCCCTTAGGACTGAAGTTTCGGGCCTACTTGATGGTCATTAAGCCAGGAGGCATCAGTAGTTTAAAACAGGAAAGCCACGTGAAGAAAACTCTGGTAGAACCCGCGAGCATCGGCGGGCCTCGGTGAAGCCAACGCAATGACGCTCTTTTTTTTTATCTTTGTCTCTTGAAGCCATCTAAGCCAGTGGAGATACAACGCGTTGATTGGAAAATGGCAGTGGAAATACGAAAAGATCAGCTAATACTGAAGAACGGAATTTCATATTTTTGCGAACTCGTGAAACTATAACAGTGATAAAAATAATTGATTATTTGCAAATTTCAGTCACCTGAGAACCATCTGAATGCTTCCGGTCATGTGTGGGTGCGCACATTAGTCAAGGATTTTATTGAAATCACCTGTCTTATTTACTTACGAGGGGGCGTGGTCTGGGCCACCTCTGGCTGGACTCAGGGCTTATTTGAGGCTCTGTGCCCAGGGGTCAGTAGTAGTGGTGCTCCGAGGACCAGATGCCGTGCTGGGCATCCAACCTGGGTGGGCCATGTGCAAGGTAAATGCCATACCTGCCCCCCCCAAGTCACCTGTTTCAAAGAAGTGGTTATTTCCCTGAGTAATGTTTGCGAAATCTCAGCCTTAATTTGGTAGTGCGGTGTATTTTGTGACATGCATTAAAATAAAATGAAACGATTAAACTTGCTTATCTACCTACCGAGTATCTTCTTTCAAGAGGTCCACTCCCAATACTTGGGGAAATCTGGCCCGATGCTCAGAGCTCCACTTCCTCCAGTTCTCGTTCAACACAGGTCTTTTCCCAATCCCCCCACCCCCGCCGCAAGTTATTAGAACTGGTGACGATAACCAGAATTGGAGGTTTATCCAGAAATTTCTTCAGTTAAACTTGACAGATGAGCTGTCAGCATGCTGAAAAGATTATCGTATCTTTTAAGTCTCGAAGGAATGTTTCATTGTAAATTGAGGTCTATGCGTTTTCGTTGTTGGTTGGTAAGTGGCGCAGAGGAGAGAGTTCCCAGTGCTGAGGAGAAAGTTCCTGGTGCTGATAAGAGAGTTCCTGATACTGAGGAGAGAGTTCCTGGTACTGAGAGAGTTCCCGGTGCTTAGAAGAGAGTTCCTGGTGCTGAGGAGAGTTCCCCGTGCTGAGGAGAGAGTTCTGGTACTCAGGAGAGAGTTTCCAGTGCTTAAGAGAAAGTTCCTGGTACTGAGGAGCGAGTTCTCGGTGCTGAGGAGAGAGTTCTCAGTACTGAGGAGAGAATTCCCGTTACTGAGGAGAGAGTTCCTGATACTGAGGAGAGAGTTCCTAGTGCTGAGGAGAGAGTTCCCAGTGCTGAGGAGAGAATTCCCGGTACTGAGGAGAGAGTTCTGGTACTGAGGAGAGAGTTTCCAGTGCTTAGGAGAAAGTTCCTGGTACTGAGGAGCGAGTTCTCGGTGCTGAGGAGAGGGTTCTCAGTACTGAGGAGAGAATTCCCGTTACTGAGGAGAGAGTTCTTGGTACTGAGGAGAGAGTTCCTTGTGCTGAGGAGAGAGTTCCCCATGCTGAAGAGAGAGTTCTGGTACTGAGGAGAGAATTCCTGGTACTAAGGAGAGAGTTCCTGGTACTGAGAGTTCCCCATGCTGAGGAGAGAGTTCTCAGTACTGAGGAGAAAATTCCCGGTACTGAGGAGAGTTCTGGTACTGAGGAGAGAGTTTCCAGTGCTTAGGAGAAAGTTCCTGGTACTGAGGAGTGAGTTCTCGGTGCTGAGGAGAGGGTTCTCAGTACTGAGGAGAGAATTCCCATTACTGAGGAGAGAGTTCCTGGTACTGAGGAGAGAGTTCCCAGAGCTGAGAGTTTCCATTGCTGAGGAGAGGGTTCCCGGTGGCAGCAGAGTCTGTTGTGCTGAGACGCTTGTTTCCTTCCAGACACTGATCCTGAAGCACATGTGGCCGTGAGCACAGGGACTCTCCTGCCTCTTGACAGCTGCTGTCCTGGGCTGGGAGCACAGGACACCCCTGGGCCTCTGGAACCTTGGTCTCCAGGTGTGACTCACGTCTGTTTCCCATTTCCTGAACTCCTGCCAGGGACAGATCGACACCTCTTGGGGCCAAGCCTCTGGGGCCTCTCCGCCCGAGCTCAGCCCGGAATAGGTGGCTCACTGCTCGCAAGAGGCGGGAGGGGCTGGGCTCCCTGCGGGCGCTCACGGTGTCCTGGGTTCCAGGTGTTTCCACCATGCAGCATCCCAGGCAGAGTGACCGGCCTGTCTCTGGCTCCTGTGTATGTGCAACAAGGGTGATGGGCGTAAATGAGGCCTCTTGACTATTCCACACGGAAGGTCAGCGAGCAGACCACCACGCCACTCCAGAAACAGTGCTCTGGGCAGATCCCTTTCCTCGAGGGGTCATCTTCTTTGTGCACACATGTACACACACCCACATATAAGGACCATCTCCCGACATGCACACACATACACACACTCTAAGAATCATCTACATGCAGATGCGCATGCGTGCACACACATGGGCATGTTCTCTCTCACACACACACAGAGCTACTGAAAATGTTCCTTTGTTGTTGTTGTTGTTGTAGTTTTCAAATAAGGAAACAGGCAGAGCGAGGCTGGTGACTTGGGCGAGGAAGAGGCTAGTGTGTCGGGTCCGAAGCCACTGGAGCCGTTTGGGTCGGGGGGGGGCGCGTGAACCCACAGTCGCTCCACCAAATGCAGTTGGGCCAGGAATGCAGGAGAGGAGAGGGAGGTTCAAGAGGAAGAACAGCCTGATCCCTTTCCGTCCCCCCAGGTGTGAACAAGAGCGTCCAGGAAGTCTTCCTCCACCAACGGGGGCTAAGCCCCTTTCCCGTGGCTCCCTGCTGCTGGCCACCGGGTCTGGGGGCTGCAGGAGGCACCTGGCGGGCGGCTGATGGGCACGAGGCCGACACACGAGGTCTCTGGAGATTTTATTTGGGGAGAGGGCGGGTGTGTCAGCTCATGGGCCAGCTGGGCGGCCGAACACACCAACGCTGCGACGTCAGATGGCGTTACTAAGGAGCCGGGGGGGGGGGAGATCAGCTGGCCCCCAACCCGAGCACCGGACGCAAACAAACGTTTCTTACTCTTGCCCTGGTAGCAAAACACACCCTGGACTTTCGGATGCTTCTGCGGCGCCTCAGCCAACAGCACCCGGTTCTTGGCCCTGAATGCAGAGAGAACTGCAGGCCGGCGTCCGTGAGTCCTGGGCCAGAGCGCGAGTGCGTCAGTGTCTCCTCGCCTGACAGGGGAGCTTGGGCCTCAGATGCGCTGATTTCCAGAAACCAGTGCTTACTGGCGTGAATCTCCCTTCCCTTCCCTTCCCTTCCCTTCCCTCCCTCACCTCGTTTCCTCTCTCTCTCTCTCTCTCTCTCTCTCTCTCTCTCTCCCTCCTTTTCTTCTTTCCTACTCTCTTCCATCCTTCCTTCTCTCTTCCTCCCTCCTTTTTCTTCCTTCCTTCCTTTTCTCCTTCCTTCCTCTTCTCTTTACCTTCTTCCTTTTTCTCCTCCCTTCCTTCCTTCTTTGCTTCCATCCTCCCTCCCTCCCTCCCTCCCTCCCTCCCTCCCTCCCTTCCTTCCTTCCCTTCCCACCTTCCTGCTTTCCTCCTTTCCTCTTTCTTTCTTCCTTTCTTTCTTTCTTTCTTTCTTTCTTTCTTTCTTTCTTTCTTCCTTTTCTTTTTTTAAATGTAGGAGTACTCCTATTTAATCAGCCACTAATTAAGCTGACTGAAGCTGGCATGAACTCCACATTACTTAAAAAATATTTTTTTTAAGTAAAAATGTTTCAGTCTTACAATGATCCAACACCCATCCCTCCACCAGTGCACATTTCTCACCACTAATGTCCCCTGTTTCCCTCCCCACCTTCCTGCCCTCACCTCTAGCCTGCCTCCATGGCAGGCACTTTTCCTTTTTTTTTTCTCTCTCTTTCCCTTTGTGCATTATGATTTGCAATACAGGTACTTAAAAAGTTCAGGAAGTTCAGTATTTTTATCAGGAAGGTAAGGAAGGTAAGGCTGGAGTAACTTTTTTTTAACTGGGTGTCAGTTTTAGGGTGTGGATATAACTGCCGAGGCTTCCAGAAGTACAGGTTGGTTGGGGGAGGTAGCCCAGCCCCATCCCAAGAAAGACTGGAGATTTCAGTCACAAAACCCACGTACCCGAATTTAATCTGCAGGTTATATCTCGGTGAGGTCTGTCCTGCGATGGTGGAGTCCGGTTGAAGGTATAGTGGCGATTTTGGATTGTGGAAACAAGCGGCAGTGAGGGGCTCTGCTTGGGTGGGCACTTGGTGGACCTGCCCCCCTTCAGTTTCTCCTGGTCTATTCAGCCTTGCATGGGTCTGAGATTAGCTGCGACTTTTGATCTCTTTTGAGATTTATTTATGGGTCTCTGAAGCAAGACCCATAAATGAGCTTGTGTAGCTGAGCTGGAGGTGGTTTGTGGGAGTGGCTCCCACATACCTAAATTTTTGCCACTTAATTTCTTGGGAAACTTGGTCTTGAGTTGTTGGGGTCTGTCCAGAGGCACAGTGGCAGTTTGGGGGTATCATGAAGCCTGAAGGCACCACCAGCCTGCTGATGCACTCGCCCCACAGGTACAGGTTGACCTGCTGGCAGCAGGGCACCTCCATCCTCCATTCTCTTTTCCTCCCTTTCCCCATCTCCACCCCTTTGATGGTTCTGGACCTGAAACTCAGGCCCTTACCCAGGCTGAGCCACATACTTAGACCCATCCTTTTGCTTCTTTTTATTGAGCATCTAATACTGGACACAGAGTCATACACAGGACCTCATCCAGAGTTTGGGGTGATCACCCAGAGGGATCCCAGAATGCAGGATTTCAAGGAGTCTAGCCAACTGAGAACCTTTCGCTGATCGTCTCTTTTATTTTTTGGATTTTTGGATCACACCCAGCAATGCTCAGGGGTAGTTTCTGACTCTGCACTTAGGATTTATTCCTAGTGTTGCCTGGGGCACCATATGGGATGCCAGGGATTGAGCCTGGGTGGGCTGTGTACAAGGCAAATGCCCCACTCACTATAGTATCACTCTGGCCTCCGAGCTGACAATCTTCACCCCCATTCCTGGAAAGCAGGGAATTAGGAATAGTGCAGAGGGTGGCCATGGTGGAGGAGAGGGAGATGGGGGCAGAGGAAGGAGGGGGAGAGAAATCTGCCCAGCAAGAGACGGTTAGAAAGCACAGCTGCACTCCGTCCATGCCCTGTTGGCAGACACAGGTGCAAGGACCCAGTTATGGAGGGAAAAATCAGCACGTGCTCTGTCAACTGGTCATAGACTGGTCGTATGTCTCCTGGTGTCTCAGTTTCTCCGGCTTTGAATCAGAATCTTGGGACCTGTGCAGATCATTGTCATTGTGGGCAAAGTTTTTATTTATTTATTTATTTTTTCCTTTTTTTTTGTAGGAGTTCTGCTATTTATTCAGCCACTGATTAGCTGATTGAATTGTGCATGAACTCCACCTTACTTTT
>JAOXYA010000037.1:861885-887536 GCA_028565675.1 Sorex palustris | reverse complement strand
TCTCTCTCTCTCTCTCTCTCTCTCTCTCTCTCTCTCTCTCTCTCTCTCTCTCTCTCACACACACACACACACACACGGTGTAGGAAGTCTGTTTTCTCCTGTTATATGCGGCACCTGAATTACCAGCAGTTTGTCATTCTCGGCTCACAGAAATGCGTCTGTCTCAGGGCACAAATGTTCTCGTCCCTCTCAGAAAAATCTCCCTTTAGGCTTTCAACACCTCCAAATAATTCCCTCTCCCCACAAAAGCGCTTTCACAGACACACATGCAGGAAGGGTGGAAAAGCGCGCCCGGCCGCCACAGAGCTGTCACGGGCGAGACGGTCTCTGCGTGTGGCGAGTCCTGCTTGCAGGCAAAGTGTCTGCGTGTTTTCCAGAGAGAAAAGCCCTTCCTCCTCTCTGCTTCTCTGGCTTTGCTCGGGCTCAGACCCGTCTCCCACGAACACGCGGAGGCTCCCGGCCCGCACACGTCTCCCGGGAAATAAACACGACCTCTCAGTTTGCGGAGAGTGTCACGGATGTAGCTGCACGGGCAGGAAGCGTCTCCAGGCCCCCCTGCAAACATCCCCTCTGCACCGGGAGGGCGGCCCCCAGGGAAACCCACATCCACAGCACGCCACAGACACATCCTCTCCCCGAGGGCCGAGCTCCAGGCCTGCCCGCTGCCCTGTTCACACACACACACACACACGCGCACACGCACACGCACACACACATACATACATACACATGCACACACAAACACGCACACACAAGCACTCACACACATACGCAAACGCATACACACGCACACACACACAAGACATGCACACAAGCACACCCACCCACACCCACAGGCACGTACACGACAGTACCTGTGTGTCTGTGTCTGTCTCTGTGTATTTGTGTGTGCCTGTGTGTGTGTCTGTGTGTGTGTGTGCACATGCACGAACATCCTCTCTTGCAAGGAGAAAATCAATCTCTGTCTCTGGCAGAAAATCCCCTGGTTTCTGTCCCAGCGGCCAGGGCGGCCCCTCCCCCCTCGCCCCTTCCCACCGCGTCTGCACACTCTGCTCCTCCAGCCAGAGTCCGCCCTTCACGCAAAGCGGGCTTCGGTCTCGCCTGATTTCCAGATCCTTGGGAAAGCAGACCCGTGTTTCTCTCTGGCTAGGCCCAGATCGGCCTGCCTGTCCGTCACACGCGCACACACGCACGTACATGCACACACACGCACGCACACACACACACGTACACTCTGTTGTGTTTTTGTCTTTGGGTGCTGTAAATCGAGCCTAGTCACCCCCACTGCCCCTCCCCCAGCCCCTGCCCAGCCCAGCCCAGCAGATGGGGCCGGGGGAGGCCCAGCACCCAAGAAGGCAGGTCAGGACAGACGGACACTCAGGCCCCCAACCCCAGGCTGCACGGGGGGGGGGGGGAGGGGGGGCGAGCACCTGGGCACCCCCTTTGCTGGAGCCGCTCCAGGCAGGGATGCAGGTGCCCGGACACTCCAGCAAGGAGGGTCTGAGACCCCCACAGCCCCTCCCCACCCCAGGGTACCCAGCCGTGCCCGGCACCCAGGACCCGCGCCCGGGCTCCCGGGGGCAGGGGTCTCTCCCTCCGGCAGCCACCCCAGGGCAGCACTGCCGCAGACCCCTCTCTCGGGCCTGCAGGTCCTGGAGACCCCCGCCCTGCCTCCCTGCAGACGTCCCCGCCGCCCCCACGCGCCCGGCTCACTCGCTGCACAACAGCGCGTCCATGTGGCCGCTGGCGGGACTGCAGGCTCCCTGCGGAACAGCCTGGCCGGTTCCAGCAGGTTCTGCGCGTCCCCGCGTCCCCCGCAAGCCAAGGGCGCTGCCTCTCTGCAGTCTTTCCTGTCACTCCTCTCTCTCCCAGACGCTCGGCCTCAGGGATCCGAGGGAGTCGTTTCCGGAGGTTTTCACTGGGCCTTCCTGTTAGGGGTCCCCAGACCCTTACCTGGGACCCCCGGGTGGGGGGTGGCGGGGTCAGCCTGCACATAAGGGGAGGCGCCTCACTCCCTCACCTGGCGTGCTGGACCCCAGAACACCGCTCCCCTCTGCGCCCCCCATGTACACACACGCACACAGTAATCCACCATCAAAGGCGTGGGTGGTCACTCACACCCTGTGTCCTATGACCCTGCCCTCCTGTGCTGGCCCACGGCGCTGGCCCTGCCTGGCTCAGGATGGCTCCCAGTCTCCAGGGCCCACCCGGGGGCACTCTCTCTCCCCCACCTCTCTCTCTCTCTGTCTTTTGTTTTGGGGCCTCGTCCAGCTGTGCTGGGGGCTTAGTCCTGGCTCTGCATCCCCCCTGGCAGACTTGGGGGGACCGTGTGGGGTGCTGGGATCAGACCTGGGGGCGCAGGGCAGCGCCTTCCCACTGCACTCTCGTTCCGACCCCCTGTGTGCATTTCCTCGAATGCCAAACACGAGGGTGGGGCGACCGTCCCCGCGGCAAGAAGGGGTTTTGCGTGGACAATCCTTCAGCAGCCCTGAAGGTGACCCCACACTGGCACTCCTGGGTCACTCGGGGCAGGGGCTCAGCTCACACAGCGTCCCGGCTCCCCCCTCAATGCCCAGCTGCTCTGCCCAGAAGTGCTCCCGGTGTGCCCCACTCATCCAAACCGAGTGCCCTGTGCCACCCACGCTGCTCCCGGGACTCCCGGTCCGTTGGAACTGAGCCAGAAACTGAGGCGACATCCTCCTCCTCTCTCAGGAGCTGCCGGCTACAGGAGAAGGCGGCCGATGAGCACATTCCTTTGAGAACCAGCTCCTTGGGAAAGTGGAGGCTTGAGGCCACCGGGAGAGCGGCCATCAGTCGGGCACCTTCGAGCAGGGGACAGAAAGGACAGGTGCGCACCCCGAGCAGGACCGGCCGTGTGCGGAGTATCAGGGTGAGACCGAGCCCAGCACCCCCCAAGGTGCAAAGGCCCTGGGGTGAGGGGAGGCCGAGGACCGGCCCCTTCGTGCTGGGTTTGGCCTCGGTGCCCGGGAAGCCGGTGGGGGTCCGGCTGGGAACAAGGAAAGAATCTGCTGGTGGCGGCGAGGTCCCCGTGGGGCGGGTGGAGCACCGCAGGCTGGGAAGCGAGGGCGGACACGGGATGATGAGTCAGGGCGTTTGCTGCCGGAGATGGGAAAAATGTGGCCGGCCTGGGAAGGAGTTGGTAATCGAGGAATATCGGCCAATTGTCAGTCTGGAGCACGCGGCAGGGAGGGGCTCGGGCTGGGCGGGGTCCCACCCCCGCACACAGGGAAGGGGACCCCTCCTCGGCGTTCCCCGAGTCCCCCTGCAGGCAGCCCTTCTCTCTCCTTCATCAACCCTCTGCGCCCGCCGCTCTGCATCTTGGTGTCTGGCGTGTCCCCAGCTGCCTCTCCCCACCCGGAAGAGCTCCCTGCACTCCGCGAGCACGTGTTTGTCCAATGAATGTGGGCGTGCGCACCTCCGTGCGCTGAGCTCCCTGCAGACAATTGACCCGACGGCCCAGGGTCTGCTGGGGCCCCTCACCCTCACCCCTACTCAGCCGCCTCAACTGTCTGAGACTCTTGCTTTGGGTTTCTTTCCAAACCCCCCTCCGGCCTTCTCTGAGGGCCAGCTCACACCCGAGACGCCCTCTCTGGTCGCCATTGCTTTGTTTCCTCAACTGTCCAAGTTACCGTCCCAGGGTGATGGGTCCCGTGTGCGTTCCAGGCCAATAGACGATCCCCAGCCAATGGATGAGAAAGGGGCTGCAGACAGACGGTCAGACAACAATCAACGACCTTTATTCCCGACCCCACCGTTGAGGCACAGGCAGGAGGGGCCTCTTGAGAGGGGGGACAGGGACAGACAGGAACAGCACAGGGGACGGACAGCCCAGAGGAGGTTCCACACAGGCTTGGGAAGTGTGAGTCTCCCTGGGGAGTCGAGAGCCACGGAGCACTGCAAGGGTGTGACAGAGGGTGGCCGGGAGCTCGGCCAACATAACCTCCTGCCCGGGGAGCAGACCTGAGCTCAGCCTTGCTGCCTGGAACAGAGGCGCAGTGATCGCCAACCCATGGGGATGGCACACCTTCGGGTGCTGCCCTTGGTCGTTTCTGGGGGGATGTCTCCGGAGCTCTCTCAGGAAGGGTCCCGGTTGTTTAATCGACAGGGCGGCACCACCAGATGGCTTGGGAGCCGTGCCAGCGGGGACCCAACACTCAACGTCTTGACGGTTTGGCGTTGAGATCTCCAACTTCTGAGATGTCTCTGGGACAGGGAGTGGGTCCCCGGATGGCCAGTGGGCTCCAACGCTGAAAAGGAGGATGGAAAGAGCAGAAGTGTGAGTCTGTCCCCACACAGCAAGCACGAAGGGCTGTGGACACAGGTCGGTGTGCAGGGACACCCTAGAAGAAAACTTGGTCACGTCGGCGAGAGGAAAGCAAAGGGGGGTGTTGGAGAACCCCTGCTTCCTCCTCCATCCTCCCGCTGTATCACCTGGCCGTGGCCCTCATTGACCAGGCCGCGACAGGAAATGTGGCGATACGAACCCTCCTGTTTCTCAGGTGGAAGCCCCACCTCCAGCTCTGCTCTCAGGGCCCGCGCGGACCCGAAGCAGCGAGATTCCCCACTTTCCGTCCCAATGTCGTGGAGGCGAGTGAAAGGCCGGCTCCCATGTGCCCAGGAAGACAGACTGCAGACAAGCTTCCTCTGCAGGCACGGCTCCCCCAGCTTTCTCTAAACCAGAGTTAGGAAAATAGTCTCTTTAAGATGAGAAAGAATTTTTTTTATTTAAAGAGGGATAAGAACAGAGGGAGGAGACAGAAAGAAAGGACAGGAGAGAAGTCAGTCAAGCTGAGCTGAGTCCAGTCTAATGAGTTGAGCTGAGCTGAGTTGAGTTGAGTTGAGCTGAGTTGAGTTGAGTAGAGTTGAGTTGAGTTGAGTTGACTGAGTCCAAACTAAGTTGAATTTATTTGAGATGAGTTGAGTTGAGTTGAACTGAGCCAAGTCCAGTCAAGTTGATTTGAGTTGAGCTGAGATGAGTCAAGGCAAAGTTCTTTAAGGCCGTAGATGAGGGAAGATTTTCTGTGAGAAACAAGAAAACCAGATTCTGATTTTTGCCTCATTGGCCCATCTTTGAGCACCTGCTCCATATCGGGGACCATTACAGAGCAGCTGTGGCCTCCACTCGGCCTCCCTGCACTCAGGAAAACATTTATCCATCTATTAATCTACCTTCTACTGTTCTATTTTCCTCCTTTCCTGACCTAACTCACTCCCTGTCTCTCCTTGCTCAAGGAACTCAGGGACTCTTTTATTCACTGAACGTGCAACTCTGAGCTTGTCTGACACGATCCTTAACTGAGATGCAAGTGATTTAGTGATGGACCGAGACTCTCTCCCCATCGACTGCCTGTGTTTGCTTTTCTGTGGTATGGGAAAAACTCATCTCTTCAGAGGTGTTAGGGGGAGTCCCTCCCAGAAAAAGACTGGTTGTTTTGGGAAGGCATGCTTTATTATGTTGTTGTTGTTGTTGTTCGTATTTGGGACCACACTCAGTGCTAACATCTAGCTCTGTGCCCGGGAATCACTGCTGGCAGGGTTCGAGGGACCCTATAGGGTGCTGGGGATTGAAATCAGGTCAGCCGCCACCTGCAAGCCAAGTGTCCTAGCTCCTGCCCTGTCGCTTGGACCCTGGGAAGACCTGCTCTCATCGTCAACGTGCAGATCCAGAAAATCCCCCTGGAAATAGAAGATTGTTTGGGGGGCTCCTCAGCCTGCGTTCAGGTGGGACACGGGCTGTGGTTCCGGGCAGGGCCGTGTCCGGACTGTCTGGTCGATGGGAGCGGGTGCGAGAGCGCGGGCGGGCTAGAGGCTCTGTCAAGCGCAAAGGTCGCGTCCGCCTCGGCCCCCTCCACGGCATGAGACGTTCTCGCCGGCAGATCCATCCTGGGCTGTCGATAAGAACAGAGCCCGAAAGGTCACGATTTTTCACTGTCAACAAGAAACAAGACGCAAATGACTCCGAGCTACGTGCTAGAGAAAGAGGGGCCGTAGCAGCAGCACCGGGCCCTGGTTCCTGCCTCGGGACCCTGACGGGACCCCAGCCCTGCAGGGAGGAGCCTCCCAAACTCCCGCGTCCTCGGGGACTCTGGGCCCCCTTTCTGGGGAAGAGGACCGTAACGACAGGAGCCAGGCCAGGGGACAGGACAGCGGGGAAGGCCTTGGCCTTGCAGCCAGCAACCCAGGTTCTATCCCAAGCGCCACCGAGAATGACCCTGAGCAGGCGGCTGACCTGGCTTCAATCCCCAGCACCCAATGGTCCCCTGAACCCTGCCAGGAGTGACCCCCGGGCACAGAGCCAGGGACACCCCTACGCTCCACCAGGGAAAGCAGGAAGTGGGACGCTCAGACACACGAAGGGGGCTGTGCTTGGGGGACGTCGAGGAGACGCTCGCCAGCGGGCCAGCGGAGGTGGCCAAGTGTGTCCCCGAGGTGGCCTCTGAGTCCCTGCTGTGCCAGTGGGCTTGTTAGAGACCCCCTACCGCAGTCCCCTGAGAGGACCCGGAGGCCCAGGAAGAGGAACCGGGCTCTGGGCTTTTCCACTCGGTGACAGAGACGCTGACAGCTCGCTGCAGGACGAATCGGGGAACAGAAGGTCTGGGGGCGTCCGGCACCCAGGGGAGTGAGCACGGATGGGAGAACACGGGGCCCCCACTTAGCTCTGCTCCATTGACCCAGGGCTCGTTGCTACTGAAATAACAAGTGGCATCTGTCTCCCGGCCTGGGGGGCCAGCGTGGCCGGGCGGGGGAGCGAGCGGGGGTCACCCCCAGCCATGGGAGGGGCCCCATCTCCTCAAGAGGCATCTGGAAAAACTGTCCCAGGAAAATCCTGTTGGCTCAGCAAACAAGCTGGCCCCGGGGTGCTGACGGTGTTTGTTCCCCACTGCCCGCGGTGCCCACGTTGAGGGCCCAGAGATAAGCGGGGGGCCCCGTGAGGAGGCGCCTGTCACTTTACGACCCTGCTCCATCGATTCGAGAGGCACCGACGCTTCCGCGCGCCCGTCACCGCCCGTCTGCCCTTGTTTGTGGAGAAATCAGGAGCAAGCCCACCTGTGCGGAATGGGGGGGGCCTGGCACCAGCTGCCAGCACTCCTGCCCCCCACCGTGAGGGGAGAGAGCTTCCCTTCTCAGCTCCAGGGGCCTCAGCCAGCAGCGACTGACCCCGGGGGCCCAGCTGCACAGTGGACAGTGGCCCACGCCCCTCCCGCCCTGCCTGGCCCGTGAAGGACCCCGAGTTCCTGTGGGGACCGTTTGGCAGCTGTGACATTTCCTTCCCCCGACCCCGGGGGGCTGGTGGCGACCTGCCAAGACCAGCTGTGAGCGGCCTGGGCTGGAGCAGCCTCTTGCCCCTAGGATGCCCGTGAAGGACCTAAAGGGAGGACCCAGGCCCCAGCCCCTAGCACCCAGAGACCCAGACAGGCAGTGGCCCGCGGAGGGGCCACTTTCCCGAGAGTGCGGGCCCAGGAAGGCGAGAGGGGGCGCCGCCCGCAGAACAGAGCCCCCCAGCCTGAGGGACCCCGAACCCTCGGCCATGGAGCCAACATGGATGGCACAGGAAAGGCTGAGCCCAGGACGTGCCCGAGAGCGTCTGGACCCAACTGGGCATGGCCCGGCCCCAGAGCACAGAGCCCCCAAGCTGAGGGCCCCTAAGTCTGGGGGACTTGGCGGGCCAGGGCGCAGTGCGGCCCAGAGCTGCCCTCACACCCAGGGCCGGAGCCCCGTGCCTGCCTGCTGCGTCTCTGTGATCACCCTGATCCTGGGGTCTTCTTGAAGCCCCCCGAGCCCCGAGACCAGGGAAAGGCAGCCTGAGGGGTGGGCATGTCAAGGCAGGTGGCCGCACCACCGAGTCACCCGAGAGGCCCAAGCCACTGCCTCCCCCTCGCCTGGGCGCTGGGTGTCCTCGGGGGGGGCAGGGCCCCGTTTCCTGCGGGGTTACCAGGGCACCGACGAGCTCCAAGCACCCCCGGGCCCCCCGCTTCACTGTGCGGGCGAGTACGGTCGGCTGAACACCCCCGGCCCGTCTGCACATTTAATCTCAGCCGGAAGGTGCAGAGAAGCGGCTGCTGGTAAACAGGTCCAGCTGCCGCCCGGGCGCCTGACCCGGCCCTCCCCGAGGCCCCGGCAGGGGCGGGAGATTGAATTTCCCCCGTCAGCACTCAGGCCACATTCCTGCCGCCTGGCTGCCTCGACGGACCCGCTCCACAGAGGGGCCCCGCGGCAGCCCCCGGTCAGAAACCACCCGGGCCCAATCCCGCCTTTCTGGTGCTTTGCCCCTCTCCTCCCCGTCACCCCCGGAAAGTCGCTCTTGACCCCCCAGACCCAGAGCCGGGGCCCCGAGTCGCTGGAGCTTAGGGGGACACGCAGAACCCAGAGCCCACCGATCCGACGGGTTTCTCCACGGGGACATTTGTGCCTGTCTCAGGAACCTTCTGGCAAACACGTCTCTGGGTGTGTCCTGGGGTGCGGGTGGGCAGTGGGAGCTCAGCAAGGTCCCGCTGCCCCCGGGACCCCCTTCCCGCCCGCCCGGGCCTCCGAGCTCGCTTCTCGGGGCTTGGTCCAGCTGGCTGACGGCCGCCGTGAGCTCACCCGGGACCGCCCAGGGGTTGTGTGGGCCTGTCCCCCGGGCCTGGCCCTCTCCTTCCTGAAACAATAGCGGCTGAGCTGCAAAACAGCTCATCTGGCCGTGAATTCTTCCAGGAAATTTATTGCTCTCGTTGTGTTTCAGAAGGGGCCTCACTGCCCAGAAGGGGGTTCAGTGGGACACGTAAGAACAAAAGTCACCCGGGTCTCGATGACGCCTCCACTCCCGTCCATGCCTGCAGGAGGGCGCCGAGGGCATCGCTGGGCAGCTGATGGGGGCTGCCCTGGGGGACCCCCAACTCCTACAGACGCTCGGCCTGACCCAGAGTTGGTGCCCGCCCAGATGTCGCCAGGCCGGCAGAGACCCGGGCACTGTGCTGGGCGGGGTGGGGGTTGAGGGGGTCAGTCGAGGCACTGGGGGCTCCGCAGAGAAGCGTCTCCTGGACCATCCTGCAGGGGGCAGGCATGGGCCCATCGGAGGGCCCAGGTGGCGTGGGCCCCGCAGGCAGCCACCAGGCACCTCATCTCGTGCAGCTTCCCCGGGGCTGTCCTCGCCCAGGGAGCCCACTGCTGGCCCCACTGAGGGGCTCTGGGGCTCCGGGAGCCGCCAGGTGTGTGTGTGTGGGGGGGGGGGACATGGTCCCTTGGCAGGTAGGGCGTGTCACACACTGCTCATGCGGCAGCCAGAGAGACCAGGACCACGAAGCTCAGCCTCCCGCCCGAATCCGCACATAAAACTGGTGTGTGTGTGTGTGTGTGTGTGTGTGTGTGTGCATGTACATGCATGTATCTGGGATGTGTGTGTGCATATGTATGTATGTGTGTGGATCTGAGATGTCTGTGTGCGTGTGGGTATATGTGCGTATCTGAGATGTGTGTGCTTGTACGTGTGTATCTGGAATGTGTGTGTGAGTGTGTGTGCATGTGTGTGCATGTATGTATTGAGGTGCATATGTGTGTATATCTGAAATGTGTGTGCATGTGCCTGTGTGTGTGTGTGTGTGTATCTGGGGGGAGTGAGTGTGAGTCACTCTCCTCACCATTTGCCCACTTGGCCCGGAGCAGCGCATCCCTCCAAGGCCGCGGGTCTGCCGCCCAGATGGACATGAAGCACCAGCGTTCCTCACCCCCTGCCACCCGCCAGCTGGTCTCCCGGGCCGAGCCCCTCCTTCAGTGGCTGTCCCTCCCGTCACTTGGGACACAGCATCTCAACGGGAGAAGCTTCCCTTCTCCTGGGTCTGCCCTTCGAGCAGCCCCGGGCAGGAAGCAGAGCAGAAGAAGTTTCCAGAAGCAGCAGGACACAGAGAAGGGAGCGAAGTCCTCATGGCCCCTGGTGGGCCCGGCCTTGCTCCCGCCTGCCCGCTCTGCTCAGCCGTGTCCAGGCCGCGTGAGGCTGCTGTGGGCATCTGCCCGCCGCTGCCCGGGACTCTGGGCCTGGCCCACTGGGGTGCGGGACTGGGGAGAAGGTGGAAGGGATGAGTGGGCCATGCCCCGGGCAGTGTCGCCCCCTTTGCCAGGCCCCGTGGCCTCCCTTCTGGCCATCAGGTCACGTCACCCCACCACGACCCCATCTGCGCTCTCAGGGATGGGCGGACCCGCGCCCTGGGCCCGGGTCCTGGGAAGAAGCTCTCCTGCTTGGCTCCAGGGCACCTCGGCGCTCGGCCACCCCAGGGTGGACCCCACTTTCTCGAGAAGCCCCGGCGAGGCCACAGAGGACAACGCGGCTTCGAGCGCCGGAGCCTGGCGCCGCTTAAGAGGATTTTTTGGGTTCGTTTCCTGGCCCTCGTGCAGCTCTGCAGAATGATGGTCCCCCAAGCCCAGCGAGAACGCGGGGCGGTGAGCTGGCCCGGACCCCGACGGGCGGAGCACGAGGAAGAGAAACCCTGGGAAACGAGCGAGAAAATATTTTCTCAGTTGAGGAGTGGGGCTTGGAGGGAGGGAAGAGTGATTTATTGGCGGCTGGGGAGAGGGCAGGGCGGCGGCGGAGGAACATCTGCGAGCGAGCGCCGGCCGCCCGCTCAGTGGGATTAGCGCAGGAATGCGACCCCGCAGCCCACGGCAGATGGAGGCGCCTCACGGGGCGCCGGGCAGAGCCGCGCCCGCCCCACCCCCTCCCCCGTGCCTCCCTGGCCGCACCGTGAGGCACCCCAAGAGTCGGGGCCACGGCAGGAGGACGCCCACGTTAGCAGGTGGACGCGGCCGGAGTCAACACTTCCGGGGCCGTGAGAGGCCTCAGTTCCCGTGTGGCCGCCTTGGGCCCCCCCAGGGTGCCCCAAAGCACCCCAACCTGCAGCCTCTCCCCCCCTCCTTCCCTCCCTCCCTTCCTTCCTTCCTTCCTTCCTTCCTTGCTGTTAATGGTACCCGAGCCCCCCACAGCCAGTCTTCCGTGGAGACCCCTCTGCAAGCATGAGCTCTGGCTCGTGTGGCCCCGGGCTCCGTGAGGCTCCCCCAGCCTTGTTTCCTGACCATCTCAGCCAGCCCCCGCCGCCCTCCCTGTGGGGTCTGAGGCAGCGACCCCTCTCTGTCTCAGAACCCACTTGTTTGGGGCAAGCGCTGGGCTTCAGGGTCTTCCAAACAGGAGAGAGTGAGATTGAGGAAATGCTCTGGGTCATGAGCACGTGTGTGTGTGTGTGTGTGTGTGAGTGTGTGTAAGTCTGTGTGAGTATGAGTGTGTGAGTTTGTGTGTGAGTGCGTGAGTATGCGTGTGTGTGAGTGTGAGTGTGTGTGTAAGTCTGTGTGAGTATGTGAGTACGAGTGTGTGAGTGTGTGTGAGTGTGAGTGTGTGTGAATATGAGTGTGTGAGAGTGTGTGTGAGTGTGAGTGTGTGTATGGTGTGTGAGCGTGTGAGTATGTAAGGTGTGTGAGTGTGTGCATGTGTGTGTGAATGTGCATGTGTGTGTGTGTGTTTGTGTGTCTTTGCTCCTGCCAGAATTTGGAGGGCGCTGTAGCTCGTCTTAGAGGGCAGACCACCGTGCTGTCCCGTGCACCCAACAACTGAAGAGTTGATGGGGAAAAGGTGGGGACTCGGCTGCCACGAGCCGCTCTCAGACCTAGCTCCTCTGAGGTCTGCATCCCAGAAGTCCAGTGTGCCCCAATCCAAGAGGACCGGCTAGAGGAGACGAGAGCTGGCACCGCGTGCCACCTCACTAGTGTTTGCAGTGTCTGGGCTTCCACTCCCCAGTTCACATCTGCTCACACACACTACGTCACGCCCTGTCTCGGGAGCTGGTGAAGTCCCACCCACAGCCTGTTTTTGTAAATAAAGTTTTATTGGCACCCACCCACGCCCGTCCGTGCCCACGTTTTCCCTGGCAGCTTCCTCACTGAGACGGCAGAGGTGAGGTAGCACAGCGGGACCATCTGGTCTACCAAGTCCGACTTGCTTCTGAGCAGGCCGCTTCCAGGAAGAGTTTGCTCATCTCTGTTCTGTATTAATATGGATATACATAGACTGATCCCAAATATTTTGTCCTGAGATCTGCGGTTAGAAAAATATTGACGTTCATGGCATAGGTTGCCTCTCAGTGGGAGTTCAAAGAGAATAAGGCACTTAACATTTTTCCAAGCCCCAAATTCCATTTCTTTAGCTAAAAAAAATATTTAGAGCAATCGGAAGGTATGTTAACAGCTGTCAGATTTCAGTTGAGGGTTCGCAGGTGCCTGTTTTATTAGTGTTTGGGCTTTTCTGGATTTGAAATGCCTCAGATAAAAATTATGTTGCAGAGGGACAAAAAAGTTTCGGCAATGGAATCATCTCATCTGTGTCACAGAAGCCTCCGGGTGACACAACCATGACGCGTTTCAGACGGTCTCCCTCTCCTATTACTCAAAGTGTTATCCCAGTTTGAGTCTAAATTATCTGGGAGGAAAGGATTCCGGTTTCAGGCTCCCTGACACTTGCATATGTTAGGAGCGCCCCGCTCCATCTTTATAAATCATGCCTGGGTACGACCGACAAACGCCCGGATCCCAGCCTCCAATTTTCTCGTGTGGTTCTGCTTTATTTCCCCTGGACACAGAAGCAACGTACGGCCCCGCCGCAGAGGGGCAGCCCGCTCTGCAAGCAGTGCTGTCCAACACATAAATAAACCCCGTCTCGGCTTCCAGGAAAAATAACCAGCAGGGGCTTTGTCCCACTTGCTCGGCTCACACGGACAACTTACGTCCGAGAATTGGAATTTCGATCTGATCTCAGAGTTTCTAGGCAGGGGCCAAGACGCGGTGTGGGGAGGGGTCCCGGGGATAATGTGTGGGCTGGGCTCCAGGGTCCGGAGTGCCCGGCCCTGCCTGGGGGGGTTGGGGGGAGGGGCCGGGGCAGTGCCTTGGGGGGTCTGCAACCTCTGCCTGTCCTTGTCCCCTGAGCGCAGCAGCCGGGGTCAGCCGTCCTCTGCTCACTCGGAGAGGCCGGAGCTCGGGGAGCCGCTGCCAGCCGCCCTCATCTGCTCCATCCCCAGAAACGCGCCCAACCGCACCTCGGGAACCGGTAACGGCACGTCAGGGTCATCCATGATTGGGGGCCAACACAATCCCAAAGAAGCACGGCCATCAAAATCGCCTCAGAGCTGGTCAGACCAGCGGGAAGGGTAGCGCAAGGGTGAGGGTGCTTGCTTTGCACACGACTCACCTGGGTTCGGCCCCCAGAACCATGGACAGGCACCGAGTACCCCCCGGAGTGACCCTGAGCACAGGGCCCACGCCTTTCCCGCCTGAGGCTCCGCTCTTGGCGTGTCGGGCACAGCACAGTCACAGCCAGCTCACCCAGGCTGTGAGTCCAATGCCAAGCGGGCACCTGCAGCCTCACCCACCCCGGGCCTGATTCTCAGAGGCATCTGGACTACCCCTGGGCTTCCTTCCTCTCTACCTCACCTTGCGTTCCTTCCTGCACACCAGCTCTGCTTCCCTGGGGAGGGGCTGTGCCCCTCCAAGGCTGCCCTGTGGGGCCCTCCCCAGCAGGGCAGTGGACAGAAAAGGCCCAGCCACGCCAACAGGGCCTACCCCAGAGCCAGCCCCCCAGTGTCCGACCCCGGAGAGCCGCGCCCGTGTCCCGGGGCAGGTACCCGCAGGTACCCGGGGTTCTGGCACGCCATGGGGCCTCGTCTCATCTCAGAAAGTGGTTTTCCAACTTCCCAACTTCTCTCGGGAACCCAGAAAATCTTAAGAAGAGAGATAAAACCACTGGAACAGCTCCCACGGTGGGAAGCATCAACCCCACCCACCCCACCCCACCCCCGCACGCTGAAAGACTCGAGTCCTTCCGATGGTGCAAGACGTGACTCTATTTTAATGGTCCGTTTCTGTGATGAGATCTCAGCCCTCTAGGAGACAATTTAAGAGATCTAGAATTATGTATTTTTGAAATGATATATTATCTTAAATTACCTTAATTGTTTCATTAATGCGAACTTGATCTGAAGTGGCTTCTCCGAGGGCCTGGTGAGAGGAGGAGGCTGGGGAACGGTCCAATCAAGCCTTTGGAAATGGCGGAGACGCCTCCTGGACAGGGCACTCGAAAAATTTCATTTAAAAAATGTAATTATATTGATTAGAAAGATGTCTTCCTTTGTTTCAGAGAGAGAGAGGGAGATCTTATAGTTTGAGAGCATTTAGCGGAATTGATAGAATTCGATTTAAAATGCTCGCTCCTTAATTGTATCAAATGCAATTTCCAGGCTTTTACTGCAGAAAGAGTTGGGTTTCTGGAAGCATCTGCCATGGCCGTGTTGCTCTGGGAGTGGGCTGGTGTCCTTGCAGGGAGAACTCAGAGAGGCGTCTCCGTCCACTCAGCGTCCGGTTTCAGAGTTGGCCGTGGGGGGGAGCAGGGCCGGGCCCCGTGAGGAGAGAGAAGGTCTGGGGTCCCTGGGGGCGTCAGCCCCCTGCCTCTGAGCCGGCGTCTTGGCTCTGGGTCCCTCCTCGAGCCAAGCAGCCCTGCTCGCAGGAAGCACAGTGAGGACAGCCGCCATCCTCGTAAAACCGTCTGTGGAGGTCACCTCAGACTCGCCCGCGGCGGCGGCGGCCTGCTTCCAGGGCGCGAGCAAGTCTGGGGTTTCCTGGAAGGGTCCGAGGGGGCCAGGCTGCGTGAGGGCTGGGGGGAGGCTTCCAGCCCTAAGGCACTGGGTGGGACATGGGGGGCTCAGACGGGTGCCCCCGAGGACGAGGGGCAGCAGCGTGAGTGGCCGTGCCCTTGCTTGGCCAGCTCAGTGGCCGGGAGCTGCAGGTGGGAGCCCAGTGTCCAGCCCAGCCTGCAGAGACCCCTGGCTGGCCTCGAGCGCAGACCCACGGCCAGTCCCAAGGCCGAGGGGCTCAGTGGGTGACCCAGGTGGTGGCTCCCCGTGGCTCATGGCACTGACTAACTGCAACTTAGCCATTGGGAAGCTCCCGGAAACCGCTCCAGCCGCGAACCTCTGGGGCTGGTCTGCTCTGAGGCCCCACAGTGCAGACACTCATGGACGACAGCTTCTGCCCAGGACACATGTGCTCCTTCCACCCCGGGCCCGGGGACCCGCTCTCCAGAGGCGAACGCACCCCACAGCTCTGCCGCATGGGCTGTGCTCAGGCCCGGCGGCTCCCACATCCCCCGGAGGTGGGAACTGAGGGCTGGGGTCTCCCGTTCATCCTTGCATCGGTGAGCCAGTCCTGGTGCTTCTCCCATGTGCTCCTCTCATGGCAGGGCGGCCCAAGCGCTTCCAAGGCGGGTTTTCTCTGCCTTTGAAACGTAGTCCAGCAGGGAGGGCACTCACCTTACACACAGCCGACCCCGGTTCGATCCCTGGCACCCCCTCTGGTTCCCCGAGCACCACCAGGAGTGATTCCTGAGTCAGAGCCAAGAGTAACCCCCAAGTATCGCTGGGTGCGATCCAAAAAGCTGAAAAAATATAAAAAGGAAAGAAGGGTGGGGGAGGCTCAGCCCGGAGCGACCCTGCGGCCGGGCCAGTTGGAGCGCGGAGACTTGCCCATCCCTCCGCCCTGCAGAGTCCGGGTGGCCCCTCTCAAGTGCCTCAAATACCACACAGAGGGTTCGTCTCTTGGCCGGGAAGCCAGCATGCGACAGCAGGGGCCCCGCAGAGCCATGGAGGCAACGCTCGGTTCTGATCCATCACGAGACAGAAACGCAGGGAAGGGCCTGGGGTCGGCTTGGCACGGACACGGCGGGGCGAGGGCAGGGGGCGGCTTGGGCTGGCCCTGGCCGGGGCTGCTTGGCCCAGATGCCTCCACCGAACCAGATTGAAAGACAATTAAAGAGAACCCGAGGCCCACAGCGTTTCATTTCTTGCAGTAACGGCAAATGTGAAATTTCCGGAGAAGCTTGCCTGGAAAAAGAAGCAGTTCTCGGGTCCCCGGGACGGGGGGTGGGGGGTGCTGTGACTTCCACCAAGGCCTCGGTGCTGGGCGGGAGAGGAAGCAGGACTGGCCTGAGGGGCGCTGTGAGGGGCTTGGTCAGGGCGCAGGGGGAGGGGGCCAAGAGTGTTCCCGCTAGTTCGGGGTCACGGCTGGAAGGGCTCCCCCCACCGCCTGCTCTGTGCCCCCCCGCTGCTAATCTCAGGGTCCTTTTTCTGGGTCTGGGGGCGTCACGTCTCCCCCAAAGCCCCGGGAGCCCCTGAAACCCGTGACTCTCTCGTTCCTACCCGCTGGGCCCCAGCTGGCCAGCCGAGGCCTTTTCCCTTCCAGGGCTGGAAAGTCCCTTCGCCTCCAACTTTCCAGACCTGAGCGGTCCCTCCCACGGCCCAGGCCTGCCAGTCCAAGCTCAGACCACCGGGGCGGAGCGGAGCCGGGGCCAGCGGCAGCCGGTGGGGGGGCGAGGCCCAGCAGCCCAAGTGGGCTGAGCTCGTCTGACCGTCTGACCCCTCGCGGCCCGGCACACCCGAGCCCTGGGCGTCCGCCGGGTCACGGTGGCGCCGTGGAAGGTCCACGTGTGTTCTGTATGTCCTGACCCACGCGTGTTCTGCGTGTTCTGGTCCGGGTATGTTCGTGTTGGAGCCGTAGCAGCCGCAGTGCCCTCTGGGTGGGGGGTGTCCTGCCCACCTGGCGGACAGAGGGTCTTCTGGGCCCCAGGACCCCGTCCAGGGCATGGTCAGCAGGACAACGTGCTGGGCAGCTGCGGTGGCCACTGACCCGTCCGGGTCCTGGTTCAGTGAGGTCCAGGCCGTGTCAGTACAGACAGGAACCCCGTGGCCTCCTGGGGGAGCCCCTGCTGTGGGCCAGCTCAGGCCCCGCCCCAGGCCTCTGTCGGGGCCAGATGGACACGGCGGTGGGGTCTGCCTGCGACTCTCAGAGGGTCACTCGGCCTCCGTGAGGTCCCGTGGCTTTGGGGCTTCACTGCGTCGGGGCCGTCATCTCCCTTTGCCCGACACTTCCTCTTCGTCCAGCGAGCAACAATGGGCGGGTGATGAGTCTCACTTGAAGCCCACCTCAGTGCCCCCGGGCAGGCGGCAACTCGGCAGGGAGTAGGCTGGCGGGGGCAGGGCTGGGTGGGGCAGAGGATCTGATGGGGGCTGTGCAGGGAAGTGACTGCGGGGGCAGCCGTCACAGGAGTGCTGGTCCCCAGAGTGACCCGCGGCCTGGGCAGTCACGGCTGCATCCCCATGGGCCCCTGGGGGCTTCCCGTTGGGTCTCTGTGGGCGTCGGGGCGTCGTGCTGGGGTCCTGTTACACCTTGTGTGGGATGTAGGGGGCCTCATGCTAGAGCCCATTCCAGGTCTCAGGAAGGCCTCATGTGGGGCCTATGTTGGAGTTTCATGAAGATCTCATGTTGGGTCTATGTTGGGTCTCATGCAGGTCTCATGTTGTATCTATATTGACACTGTTCTTGGACACTGATCTTGGCCCGTGGATCCCTCACCAGAGAAGGGGCCACGTGTGATTCATTTGGGTCACCAGGCTCGTGGAAAGCATCTCTGAAAATCACACACACACACACACACGCACACACATATGCACACATGCACACGCACACATGCACATGCACACATGCACACACACGCACACTCACACACACGTGCGTGTGTACACACACATGCACACGCGTGCACACACATGCACACACGCACTCACATGAACACACACACAAGCACACACACATACCCCCCAAAACACAGGCAAACAGCACCCAGCTTGTTGGACCCCAGGAGGGCTCAGCAGGAAGGGGCGTGGGGCCCCTGTGAGCACTATGGGAGGAGTAGGAACGGTCCCACAGCAGAGGGTGTGTGCCCAGCACTTGGCCCTCACTCCTTGGGGGTCGGCCCTGTGTGGGTGCCCCGGACTTCGCAGGAGACTCGTGAGGATGAGGAAGGTCAGGCTTCCCTCTCTTCCCGAAGTGCCACAGGAAACAGCCTCAACCTCCCCCCCCCCCACACACAACACACACAACACACACAACACACACATTGCGTTGTCCTGGCAGACACGGGCTCGAAAGTCAGCTCAGAGGGAAGGGAAGGGCCGCGTGCTCCCGGCCACTTCACGACCCCTCAAGCTCCACGAAGGAGAGAGGAGAAGGCGCCTGGAGCCTCCGTTCCCCCAAGATATTGAATCCAGATTCCGCAAACCGCAGGAATGTCCAACGGAGCCCGGGTTCCGAAACGTGCTTTCCTCAGAGCGTCCGAGGGGAGAACTCCGACACGCGGCGAAGACAGATGAGCCTTGGAAAATGCCAAACCGGACAGCCCAGGGCAGCTCTGGCCGGAGGAAGGGCGCCTGCCTCCCGTGGGGGTGGGAGTCCCAGACCCCCAGGCCTGGCTTGGCTCTTGCCTGGCTGCTCTGGGGATCCCGGGCAGCGGACGGCCCGGCTCACAGGTGCGGGTGCTGTGTGGGGGTCAGCGGCCGTGGACAGGCCAAGGGGCTGCTTTTCCATGGCTTTGGGGAGAGACCCCCGGCCTCTCCTCACTGCTGACCTCGGCACCCGGCTCCCCTCCTCTGTAACTGGGCAGCGCCCAGAGGGGCTGTGAGCTGAAGCCCCCTGTGGCCCCACCCACGGGCTCAGGCCCCAGGGCCTACGGGGTTCCAGCCTGGAGCCCCAGAGCCCGCCTGTGCCGGGGGGCCTTGGGTGTGGGGACATCAACGCTATTCACAGTGGATGCCATGTCCGGCGCGTGAAGACGCTGCTGGCTTTGGGCTCCTTGAAGCGTCCACGCTGGACACTGCTCCGGACTGACATTCGTGGCCTGAGCTTTGGGAACGTCCACGTTTTGTGGGCAGTGCTGGGGATTAGGCAGGGGTGGGGGGCAGAGAAAAGAATCCGGAGCCTTTCCGAAGCGGCTGACGTGAGAGGCCCGACGGACCGGCGGTTTCCCAGTCTGCCCGTTGGAGGCTTCACGTCCCCTGACTCCGAGGGCATGACGGGGCTGGCACTCGGCTCCGTCGGGGCCTGGATGCAGAGCAGAACCGGGAAAGTAGCCTGCTGGTTGCAGCCGCACGGACGGTGGACCGGAAGGTTCCAGACAGGAAGTGAAGGAGGAAGGACGGGAGGGTGGGGGCAGGTGTAGGACAAATGGGAGTGGAGGGACATGCAGAGGGGCCGAGAGGGGCCGGGCAGTGGGACAGCGGGAAGGGCACTTGCCAGTGTCACCGCCTGCCCCAGCCGCACCTCAGGGGCCGTCTCAAGACAGGGGGGGAAGGGGAGGGGGTCGCAGGCAGCAGACGTCCTCGGGGGGCTCGTTAGGAGTCAGGAAGCAAACGCAAACCTCAGATTTTCCCCTCTCCGGACCCTCATACCGGTTGCTGCTGGACTTGTCCAGCCGAGTGGGGGGGCCGTGGACTCTAGCAGGACACAGCGGCGCGAGCGTGTCCCCCTGCTGGCCATCCACAAGTCACCCGAGAAACTCTGCCGTCCAACTTAGAAGGAGGAATGTGTTGTCTTCGTGTCACGTCATTTTTGTTTCATGTTTTTCACCCTGCCACTAATTATGCTATTTCGAGAAAATAATTGGAATTGGCTATAGGAGAAATTAAAAGAATAGAAACTTGCCAATGACGTAACCTAATGAATCCAAGTCTCGATAATGAACCCAGCGCGGGTCCACACGCATCACTGGAGCCTGCCTCGAACAGGGACGCGGCGGCCTCCGTCTCCGTCAGCGGGGCCCTTCTTCATCATTCAGAATTAAGTCTGGTTCGGAAATGATAGTCGCCATGGCAATGTTGATGGATTGCTTTCGCATCTCCGCCAAACGCGGAGCGTGACAGGACTCTGAGTCACGGGCGGCAGGGCCTGACCGGGACCCCCGCTCCAGAGGGTCTGGGGGCGGCCACTGAAATCCCCCCAAACCTCCCACAAGAGGGAAAGCGCCTGGAGGAGGTGGGGCGTGGCGCTCACGCACGCACAGCCGGACAGAGACGCCCACGACCAACCCTGTGATGGGGCGGGGCGGGCGCCAGGGTCTTCCCGCGTCCCCCTCAAAGACGGCCAGAAGATGCACTTCAGGACGATCGAGTCGGGGGCAGCCTCTTCCCCAGAAGGGCCCACCTACTCTCCCGGGCCCCCCCTCAGGGCCCGCGGTGGAATGTTCCAGACTCGGGCCCTGGACTACAGGCAAGTCTCGGGATGCCCGGGGCCTCCGCCTGCTCTTCACGACCATGAAATGTCTCCAGCACCCCCCGCCCACCCCCAAGCTGCCTGGCAGCTGCAGCCCCACCATGGGGTTCGCAGGACGGGGCGCCACGCAGGAGCTCGGTCAAGCACAGTGAGGGACGTACAGGGGAGGGACGGCAGACGCCTCGTGGGGGAGAGTCCAGCTAGGACTCTGTCTTTGCAGGACACATGGACAAGGAAGCCCAGGGCCAGGCGGGCAGCGGCCAAGCTGACTCAACTCCCTGGGGTGAGCTGGACGAGAACGGGCGGCTCCTCCTGCCTGGCCCTGCTGGTGCCGTCCAGCGGAGGCTTTTCAAAGGCCAGCGCCAGTGCAGGTGACACGGGGTGGACACACGGGCACCTTGCGGTGGGGGTGGTCCACACCAGAGGCTGGAAGGGACTGCCTCAGCCAGCGTGAACGCACACATGTGCACACATACACACACACACGTGCACATGCTCACACGTAGTCACGCACCCCACGCATGTCCGTGCACAAAGCCTTACACACACGCTCGCACGGCCCCCACACATCTCATTCACCACACACACGTGCACACATCTACGTGCACGCTCTCACACAGGCACTCACACACACGTGCACACGCTCACACATTCCTCACGCTCCTCCACACATGTGCATCATCTCGCATGCACCTACATACATGCAAATTCACACGCGTGCCACTCACACGTGCAGCGACACACATGCGCACGTGGTCACACTCCTCACACTTGGCGCCCTGTCCCGGCACGTGTGCGCCTCAAAGCTCAAGTCGGCCCCTCCCCAGCTCCGCAGCCTCCAGCCCAGTCTTGACCCTTCTGACCCCTTGCAAGGGCCTCCCCCAGGCCCAGAGTGCCCTCGGGCGTCTCCACACCGGGCGCTTCGAGGCGAGTGGGCCTTGGGAAAGGGGGTGGGGGGGGCAGAGTCCCCCTCCTCCCGCCCGCTGTGCTCCTGGGCCTCTGCATGCCCCTCCCTGTCTAGAGTGCTCCTCATTCAGTGCCCCACACGAGGTGCTCTCCTCTCTGAGTGTCTCCCTGGTGAGTGTCCCCGCCTGAGTGCTCCCCTCGGAGTGCTCCCCCTGGAGTGCTCCACTCTGAGTGCTCCCCCAGAGTGCTCCCCTCGGAGTGCTTCCCGAGGTGCTCCCCCTGAGTGCTCCCCGGGTGCTCCCCTCAGAGTGCTCCCCGAGCCCCTCCCTTCTCCCATCCTGCCGCGTGGCCTCCCAGGCCCCTCTCCGGGCCTCCAAGTGCGGATGCCAGCAGCAGGCCGACGGTGGGGCTGGGCGGGGGCTGCGCCGGGCTGTGTGTAGCCAGTACCCCAGGGGACCCAGCTGGAACTGAGGGCCGAGGTGGGAGCCACCACGGGCCCCGCCACCTCGCGCCCCGTCTGCGCCCGCCGTGCTCTGGGGGCCGGCAGCGGGATCCTGCTGTCCTATTCCGGAGCCTTGGGCGCCAGGAGCCTTTCAAGGAGGAGCAAAGCCGTCCGTGCCTCGCAGGGGCGTCCCAGGCCGGTACCAAGCAGCGTCCCCAAAGCTGCCCGAGGCCAGGCTCCTCCCGCCCCCGCCAGGGTCCTCCTGCTGCCTCGGCATCCCCCCCGCCTCCCCCCCCGGCAGCTTTCTGTCTTGGCGTTTCTCTGGCCCTCCTCCGGCCTCGGACCCTGACACCTTCCTGCCACCCAAAGTCGCTCAGGTAGCAAATGTCAGCGATACGGGAGACAGGCACCCACCAGCCGCCTCCCGGGCACGCGGCCCTCCCAGCTGCTCCGGGGGCCCCAAGATGCCTGGGCACCAGGCCTGGGGCTGGACTCGGGTCCCTCAGAGAGGCCAGCCCAGGCTTCCCCGGGGACACAGGGCCTCGGCCCCCCCTGCACGATGGGGGAGCGGGAAGCGAGTTTCCTGGGAGCCACGTGGCCGTGTGCAGGCCCTGCCGGGTTCACTTCCCCGCGCTTGGGGGCGGCAGGAACAGGCTCGAGGCTGGACAGGGCCCACAGGGCTATGCCCCCCCGGGCCCCCGCGCCCCATCTCCCGGGTCACCGTGGAGAAGAGCATTTCCCTCTGCCCAGGGCTGCGTCCTGCTGGCTCAGCAGAGGGGCTGTCGGCCCGGCCCGGGCAGCTGGTCCGTCCCGGAAGAGGGGAAAGGGCCCCTCTTAGCTCATGACTAACGAACGTGGCTCGGAAACCAGGAACATCTGGCGGGCGCGGGAGGGGCTGTGGAAAATGGGCCGAGGCTGCGCCTCCCGCCAACACCCCAGCCGGGGGAACAGCCGGGCCTGGCGCAGAGCGGCGGGGCTCAGGGACCCCCGCGGCCAGGGAGGCGCAGGCCCGGGCGCGGCTGACCGGCCTGCGAGACCCCAGCAGCGCTCAGACTCTGGCTCCCAGGGGCCGCCAGCAGGCACGGCCCAGACACCTGGTGGCCCCAGCCCCCCTCGTCCGTGCGTGTTCCCCACCCCACCCGGGCTGTGGGGGTCTGGGGGCTCCCCAGGACACAGCGGCCCGGCCTGCCGGCTGCTGCTACAGGCTGGCCGGGCTGCGGGGACGAGCCAGCAACACCCGCCGCCCATTCCTGAGGCAACAGCGCCCCCTCTGGTCGGAGAGCGGGATTCCCTCTAGAACCTTCTCTGGGCTCTGCAGAGGGAGGGGCTGCGGGAGAAAGAGCAGGAGAGAGCGGGCGCCCACAGCCGCGGGAGGGGGCGTCCTCCCTCCTGTCCTCTGCCTCTCGCGAGGGTGGACAGGGCCCCGGCTGCCTGAGCCAGTCCCCCGGGAGGGCAGGGACCGTGTCTGGGGCTGTGGGCAGCTCCCGGCCTGCCTGGACATGGGGCCCAGGCAGCCCGGCACCAGGAGCGGGGGGTCCAGGGCAGGGCCCGGGCAGGGGAGAGTCTGGGGAGGGTCAGTGCCCACCCGGCATCTGGCACTGTCCACGGTCCAGGGGCCCAGGAAAGGGTCAATGGGGTCGTGGCGAGCTGGCCACAATCACACAGTGTCCACAGCCAGCCACGGGCAACCCAGCTGCAGCTGCTGGGCATAGCACCCCGACCTCACTGCCCCTCACTGCGCCTCACTGTCCATCTCTGTCCATCTCTGCTCCTCGCTGTCCCTCACTGACCCTCACTGACCCTCACAGCCCATCTCTGTTCCTCACTGACCCTCACTGCCCCTCCCACACCCTGCAGTCAAGGGTCCAGGTCCAGTCAAGGGCCTCCTAGGGGTCAGCAGAGCCTGGGCAGAGCCCCCCGAGTCCCCTGGGGTGGGAGCGCCTGGTCAGCAGTGCCGGCCCCAGGAGTGCAGGGGCCGAGATCCAAGAGCTGGTTTTGGGGTCGTATCCCAGGAGACGGGACCCAGCCCGAGGGGCACCCACGGCCTCCAGAGCCCCCAGGACCCCCTAGCCCAGGTCCGCAGAGGCGCCTGGTTGCAGCTGTGCTCCCTGCTGCCCCCTGGTGTCCACGCTGGCCTGACTGCTCACCCGCTTTCTCAGCTCCCTGCTGCCCCCTGGTGTCCCGCCGGCTGCCCATACGCGTGGTCAGTTCAGTAGGGACAGCCCCTAATTTCCTGCAGGGCAGAGCCCAGGCCGGGACCCTCGCCACTCAGGCTGCAGGGGCAGCCACCCTCAGGCCACCTCAGAGCAAATCACGTCCTGCACACGAGGGCCGAGGCCAGCCCGGGAGGGCAACGGGGCCGCCAGCCATGGCCGCTGTGTGTCACTGCGGGGACAGCCCAGGAGGGACGAGACCGGACGCGGGTTGCTCAGGCTCCGTCCCAACCCGAGATGACAGGGAGGGACACGGGGGCCCAGCTGCTGTCCCTGGTCACTGCACGGCACCCAGGCCACAAGCACGGGACCCGGCCCGGTCGTCCCATGATCACCCAGCCCCAGGAACCCCGACCCCCACCACCAGGCCCTGACCCCCGGCCTCCCACCGCTCCCGTTTAATCCCTGGAGGTTGCTGGTCGTCGCAGTAAGAGTCTTCAGAACCCAAACTGTCCTGGCGGCTCTGGGCTGGCTTTTGCCTCGCTGTCAAGAGCCTGGGTTTGACCTGCAGCACCTCAGAACTCCCAAGGGCAGAGCCAGGACGAATCCCTGACATGACTGGTGGGAGTCCCCTCAAAAATGACCAACAGGAAACAGAAGTGTCCCCTGCACTGTGGGCAGAGTCCAGACACTGATGTTTCGTGGAGGGGCCCATTGCCTGAGGGGTCACCAGCGCTTCCCCTCAGTGACTCCCGCAGGCGTGCAGTGACCACCATCCTGGTCGTGATCACAGCCAACTCCTACAGGGGTGCAGTGACCACCATCCTGGTCGTGATCACAGCCAACTCCTACAGGGGTGCAGTGACCACCATCCCGGTCGTGATCACAGCCGACTCCCACGGGGGTGTAGTGACCACCATTCTGGTTGCCATCAGCCAACTCCCAGCAGGCTCAGGCAGTGGAAGTCCGTGCACCATGTGCAGAGGCGTGCGGGTGGCAGAGGTGGGCTGGGAGAGAGAAGGCAAAGACCAGAAAGTCATGTGGAGCCGGACATGCCTCTCTGGGGAAATCCTTGGGACGAGGCACAGGGGGCTGGGGAGGCGGGAGGAGCCAATGGCGTCGGAGGCCACAGTGCAGGCGCGGAGGTCGGGGAGACCCCAGAGCCCGGGAGACCCAGGCAGAGCTCTGGGTGGTCGGGGCGCAGGACCTCGGGCACAGACGCAGCAGGTGGACACAACACCACAGGCCGTGACGGTGGACCTCCTCCCCCACCCGCAAGTCCCCGCCCAGAGCCGGCCTGTGTGGCACCAGCTCTTGGAGTCGCTCGGAGCTGAGCGTCAGAGACAGCGGCTGTCACTGCCCCTCACAGCCCTGGGAAGACGCAGTTCCTCAGGGGAACCCGAAACGAGACCTCAGCAGGGTCAGAGTCAGCGTTGGTCAGGAGCACTGGGACAGCAGCGGGGGGGCGCTGCCTTGCACGGGGCTGTCCCGGGCTTGATCCTCCGCCACCCAGATGGCCCCAAGCCCGCCAGGAGTGAGCCCCGAGCACAGAGCCGGGAGTCAGCCCTGAGCACCGCCAGGAGTAGCCCAAACCTCTTCTAATGGAACAGATGTCAAAGGGGCAGTGGGGGGCTTCCCGCCTCCCGTCAGTGACCCCCGTCCCTGCTGCCTGCTGAGGTCTCAGATGTGCTCGCGGTGAACCTCTCTGACACGCTACAAGAAGGACCCAGGACTGGCCCCAGGACGTTCACGTCTTCAGGTCTGGTTTGGGGGTTCATTCCCTCTGCGCCTGATTTAAGCATCACTTGCCTGTGGACGAGGCTGGTTCTGACCCTCCCTCCGGCCCCCTCAGCAGCCGGCCCCCCAGAACTGGTCCCTGCCTCAGAGGGTTGCGGAGTCAGGCTGTGTCGCCCACCGCATTGGTTTCTCTGTTCCCAGGTCGTTCTGATCACTCCAGGTAACAAAACCCTCCTCTGGGTCACAGACCCCTCGGGTCACGGCTCTCCTCCTAGTAAGGGCCCCTCTG
>JAOXYA010000037.1:851696-861785 GCA_028565675.1 Sorex palustris | reverse complement strand
CGGGGCCGGTGCGCTCCCTGCTGCGCGCCTTCGCCCTGGGGGCCCGGGACGCCGCCGCCCCCGGCCGGGCGCAAGGTAAGCGGCGGGCAGGGGCGAGGCGGGCGGGGCCGGCGGGGACTGTCCCCACCGATCGCCCGGCGCGGCGCCCGCGGGGCTCCTGGGGCCCCCGGTCTGAGCACTGGGCGCGGCTGCGGTCGGGTGGCCCGTCCCCACCTACCTGGGCACAGCCACGTGGCTGCGGGACCGGGCTGGGCCGGAGGGGCCCGCAAGGACACCTGGGGCGGGGGGCTGGAGGGGGGCGAGAAAGGCAGGACCCCGGGAACTGTGTTTCCGCGGTGGCCCCAGTGACGCCGGGCCCAGGCTGTGTGGACACTCGGGGACCCTCGTGATTCCCCAAGTCCAACACCTGCCCCGCGAACCCCCCACCTCACCCCGTCGGATTTTGCTTGTTGCAGTTTCAGGGCGCCCCAGCAGCTAGTGGGGAGAAGCCACGGCACCCGCTAGAGACCCCAAATGTCTGGGACGCCCCATCCCGGGTTCATGGATCCAGAAGGGAGGCCCCTCCCGGGAGAGCACTGTCTGCAGAGCCCCAAGTGTCCTCCCGGGCTTCAGCATCTGAGGCCCCTGCGAAGGGGGCACCGCTGGGCCAGCTCAGTGAGCGAGAGGGGGACACTGGCACCCCAGACGGGACGCGCACCCTCCCTGTGCCTCCTGTGTGGACATGGCAGGAAAGCGCCGTGCCCGCTTGGCAGCTGTGGCCTCGGGCAGGGGGCTTGTTCGGGCCCAGTCGGGGCGCACTGGGCCGGCTGCCGCGGGTTTAAAATAGTCCCGTGGCTCCCGCGGAGAGCGTGCGGGCTGCGGGCTGGCCGCTCTGACCCACTTTCCCGAGCACGGTGCCAGCCCGAGCCAGCGGGCAGCTGAGGTGGCCGCACCCGGCATGGCTGTGAGCTGTGGGCAGGGCCAGGCAGGGACCAGTCCTGCCCGCCCGGGACTCCGCTGCTCGTGGGGGAGCCGGGGCGCGTTTTCAGGAAAGATCCGCCCGCTGGAGAGATGAGGAGGGGTCCGTGGGCTGGAGGGGCAGCGTGGCTCCCGGCCCCGGGGGGAAGCGGGCAGCCACGGAGAGACGGAGGGAGACCCCGGCCCGAGCTGAGCCCGGCTGCCGCTTTCACGGGCTCTACACAGGCGGGCAGGGGCAGGAGCCCCGCAGGTTGGGGGGGGGCGAGCTCCCGGGGACGTGGGCGGGCGCCCCGCCAGAGTGTCCAGCCTGGGCCAGGGGGTGGGCTGAGAGTGGGGGGGGGTAGTGTGGGCGGGAGGTCCACTGGGCCCTGGAGCAGGATTCTCGCGTCCACCCGCTGGCTGGGGGCAGCTCTATGGGCCTGAACCCCTGGGCTGGGGCAGGGGGCTGCCCCCTGCTCCTGGGGCCACTTTTCTATCGTCCCGACGGGGTCTGGCTGGGAGCTCCCTCGGCCTGGGCCCTCCTGCTCCGGGCTGGTGCTTGTTCTGTGCTAAACTCTGGGCCAGCTTGATCTGGGGACCCCACCCCCCCGCCGCAAGCTGTGCTCGGGTCCAACTGCCAGGCCCCGCGCTCAGGGTCACGCCCACAGGTGCCGGGGAGGGCCCTGGGGTGGCTGCGTGTGAAGCAAGTGTGACTTCCGTCCAATTTTTCTGGACCCCATTTTTAAAAACCATTTGGAAGGGCAAGGCCTGAGCCCGCTATCGTGACCCGGCCCGGCCGCTGTGTCCTTGGGGGGAGCCAGGGGGGCAGGGCTTGTTTCTCTGGCTGGGCTCTGGGTTCCAGGAAGCGTCGGGTGACCCCAAGAGCCACCCTGAGCCCCAGCTGGGTAAACCCTAGTGGCCCTGCCTGGCAGGCTCTCTGGGTTGCTTGGGGTCACGAGAGCCTGACAAACACCCCAGGCCTGTTCCTGCCCTCCACCCCTCCCCGCTGACCCCAGGACTGGGCCCCTGCCCACCCTGAGACCCCACTGGACACCCCAGGCAGATCAGGAGGGCCAGGGGCCCCCAGGCCTGGGAGGAAGCCTTGGTATCCCGGGCGGCCAGGCCACAGCCCCAGGGCGGGCTGGGGGGTACTAGGTGCCCACCACTACCTGTGTACAGCCTGGGGTCAGGCCCCTGGGCAGCCTGGGGGTACAGACAGTGCCCACTGCCCCCTGACGTCCACCTGCCCTTCCCACAGCCAAGTCCCACCCCAGGTCTCTGGCTGCCCTCGAACTTGCCCGGGCCTCGTGACGGACAGGGGGGCATCCCTGGGGTGAGGAGGAACTCCTGGTGGTCTTGTCCCACGAAGGGGTCGGGCCTTGTTCCAGGCGGGCTCAGGAAACTGTGTCTCCGGCTGGAAGCTGGACAGTGGGGCCAGAGCAAGAGGAGGGTCCGGCCCCCAGCGACACTGGTCCCTGGGCACTGCCCTTGGGCTGAACCCTGCTGAGCCCCCCCTCTCCTCTCCCTTGTCCCTGCAAAATGAGTGTCTCCTCGCTGGCCTCTGGGAAACACACGGGAGCTTCGGGCAGAAGCGGGCCCGGGGTCTGTCCGGCCTGAGCTGCCCCTTCTCACGGCCAGTGTGTCTCGGCAGGGCTGAGTGCGGGTTCCCCGAGCCCACAAACCACAAGACCCAGCCAAGCCCTGGGTGTGTCCTGGCCTCCTGGTGCCTGGCTTCTGGGGATTCCTGCTCTCGAGTCATTGGTCCTCGACCCCGCCCCACCCAGAGGGGCCCCTACACAGATGGCCCTGGGCCTCTCTGGGGGTCTGAGACCCTCGGGGCTTTCCTCGGTGGTGTGGCTTCTGCCCAGGGCGGGGTTCACGGGGAAGGCCGATACCAGTCCCGAGGATGCTATTTGCACGTTCACGTCACGACTAGGACATTGCAGAGATGATCAGGGGGGACGACGAGGGGCGGGGGTTCCGGTCGTGCGTCTCTGAGTTCCCGCTCGGACGCCCTGTCTGGCTGCTGAGACGTGAATGGCCTCCCCTCTCCCCCCACCCCCCGCCCCATGACCTGGTGGGGTCCAGCCCCCTCCTCACGCCTGGCTTTGCTGTTCTCTCGGGCTCTCGGGGCCGTGGGGCATCCCAGCCTGCTTGCGGCCAGCCTGCGGGCGCGCGGTGTGTGCCTCTGCCCCCTGGGACGGGGTCTGCGCATCTGGGGGTCTCCCTGGCGTCAATGAATGCGCGGACCCCTCTGCGAAGCCCCAAGCGAGGTGGAGTACTTGCTGTGTGGAGTACCACCCCCAGGGCCAGGCACGGGCACAAGTGAGCCCGACTGCGGGTCCCCAGGCTAGGGACAGGCGTGTGTGTGCCTGTGTGTGTGTGTGTGTGTGTGTGTGTTTGTGTGTGTGTGTGTGTGTGCGCGCGCGCATGCCCACAGTCCAGGACTAGGAACGGGCCTGTGTGCAGCCCCACCGTGGGCCCCAGGCACTGCCCCTGCCGTGTCTCTTCCCAGTACTCCGTGCCCGCGTGCGTGGCAATTTGGGGGAGTTTTTCAGCATTCGTGGCCGCACAACATCTTATTATCTCATCCATACTTTGGTCAAACCCGGCAGGCTACCGAATGTAACCTGCCCACACCGTAGAGTCTGGCAAACTCCCCGTGGCGTACCCAATATGCCAAATACCAGTAACGGCGATGGATCTCATTCTCCTGACCCTGAAAGAGCCTTGAATCTCAGGGCTAGGACGAAGGAGTCGTTACTGGGGCCTGCTCGAGGCAATCGACGAACAACAGGATGGTCGTGGTCGTGATCGTGATTTCAGCCCGCGGTCTCGTGTCTTCGTCAGGGATCCTTTCCCGTGGTGGGCTCAGAGCGAGCCCCCTGTCGGGCTACTTTGGCTGGTCCTGGCTGTAGCCCTGAGCCACAAGCTCCTGTCAGGCCCCAGAGCCCGGCAGCCACAGCCCTGCCAGTCCCGCCTGTGGGCAGCCAGCGGAGCCTGTTCTGCGCTTGCCTCTCAAGACACCCGTGACCTCTCACAGAGAGGGCGAGAACGCGGGCGAGAGCAGGGACTGGGGCCGTCTGGGGGTCCTGGGGGGTCCTGGGGGGTGCAGGATAGTGGGAGGGATGTTGGTTTCCACAGATCCTGGGGTTGTCTGGGGGAATACTGGGGGATATTGGATATTGGGGAATCCTGGTTCCCAGGGACCCTGGAATCGTCTGGGGAGATATTGGGGGGATATTGGTTCCCAGAGACCCTGGGCGTCTGGGAGGTGTTGAGGGGATATTGGCACCCAGGGACCCTGGGCTTGTCTGGGAGGATACTGGGGAATATTAGATATTGGGGGACGCTGGTTCCCAGGGCCCCTGGGTGTCTGGGGGGCTGCTGGCACCGGCTCTCACGGGTGCCTTTCATTTGCTTCTCTCAGTCTAAGGGGTGAGCCCTCAGTCACGTGCTCCATCCGGGGTGGGCTTCGCTGCTGGGGTCCCCAGAGCTCCCCACCCCCAGCCCAGGGCGTTGCTCCCAGACTGAGACCAGGGCTCGGTGAGACAGGGACACGTCCAGCCTCGGCGTGCACGGTGTCTGTCAGCGCAGGGACTCCCGTCTCAGGTCGGCACGACCCGACCCCGCCCGTACTCCAGCCTGGGGAGCTCTCGGTTTGGGGACCCCCGGCCCGGCTGTTGTGGCCTTTCTTCCTAAGAGACTTCCCACATGGTGCAGCCGGGACCTTGCCTCGTCGCGAGACTCTGTGTGGAATTTCAGTGTCGTTTCGGGGCTGCTCCCACCAGGGGCTCCGGGACCCGTGTGCACAGCCGATGCTCAACCCTTTGCACGGTTTTCCCGGCCCGCGTTTCCCCTTGATCAGCTTCCCTGGGCTCTGTCCACACTCGGGCATGCATGGGTGCTGGAGCGGCTCCGTGCATCCCTGTTGCCCCGAGTCTGCATTTGCTCTGTCCAGGGAGAAAGGTGAGCCCCTGCCTGTCCCAGCGAGGTTCAGCTGACGCCCGTCCCTGCAGGGGACGTCCATGCCGCAGCCCTGTCGGTGTGGCCCTGTGAGCCCAGGGCTTGCCCCGCCACCTCCTGGCCCCACCGCTCCAGCCCTCCAGCTGCCGCTCACCCCAGGGCCTTTGCACATGCTAGGCCAGACTTGTGTGCTGGCACATGCACAGCTCTGACTGGAGCTACTATGGAAGGGAGCTGGGTGGGGGTGGGGGCTCCCCTCGACTCCAAGCGGGGGCTGACCTCAGGGACCTTTCTCCTGGACGCAGCTGCTCCGTGGCCTTTGCCGGAGCTCTGGTTCTGGGGCAGACGTGCCGCTCTGAGTTTCTGCTGACAGCCCCCAGGCTCGCTCTCTGGAAACCCGGGTTCCCCCGTTAGGCTGCAGCGTGAGTGGACCCCTGGGCCTTCCAGGGACCCAGGGCCCCCAAAGGCAGGTGCTCGCTCTGGACGGAAGTGGTGATGGCCGCACCCAGGAGTGGGGGTCTGCACCCCTCCCCCATTCAGGGCTGGGCGGTGCCTGGATCCCACCCCAGGTAGGAGCCCTGCACACCCGTGATCCGGGTTCCAGGTGGTGCCCGTGGCCCTGCAGACATGCCCGTCGTCCTTCCTGAGGGCTGGGCAGTGCTGGAGGCCGGAGGTCGGCCGAGTGTCGTCTGCGTCTGGACAGTCAGGCTGGGAGACGTCTCCGCCGGGGCTTGGGGACATAAATCTGCGCCGTGACGTGTCACCGAGACACCAGCTCTGCTGTGGGGTGGGGCTGGGGGACCTGCCGTCGAAGCCTGCGGGCGTGGGAGTCAGAGGGAGGAGGCAGCTTCTGGTGCCGGGCGCTAGTCAGAGAGCAGGTGATGGTGGCCAGGGAGACCCCCGGCCCCCGAGCAGCACGCCCCTCCTCTGGGGGCGCCACCGGTGCTCAGGGCTGGGGCTGCCAAGTCTGCTGGGGCCTCGCCTGCTGGCCGGGGCTGCCGCCTTGCACCCCTCCAGCCCCGGGGAACGTTCGGTCAGGCTCTGACCAGCTTCACAGGGAGGGACCGGACCCAGCCCTCGGCCACCTGCACTCGGGGGGGGGGGGGCTCTGGGTGCCGCAGGGGCTGGGCTGGCGTCTCGGGGAGCCGCGGGACGTCTGCGCCCCTCTCCAGGTCACCGGCTGCCCCTGCCCTCCTGGGTGCGAGCCGTGGAGGGAGAAATAGGCCTTTGGGGAAGGGGGGCGTCGGGGAGAAACGCAGTTCGCGGGAGCACGGGCGCAGTTTCCCCTGTGACCAGCAGAGGGCGCGGCTCCCCGCTGTCAATCTCCGCTGGGCAGGTGGCGGCGTGTGTGGTGTGTGGTGGCATGTGTGGTGGTGCGTGGGGTGTGTTGGGGGGGTCCTTCGTTGTCTCCCTCCGTCCTGACAGTCTGGGCGAAGGTGTCCCCAGGCGGGTTCTTTCCCAAGCGGCTGGACTTTCCGTTTGCTTCTGCACCCACAGGTGGGGGTCTTCCCAGGCCCCGCCTGACAGTGCTGGGGTGCAGGGACAGCCTCCTCCGTCCCCTGATGTCGCTGTGGGAGGCTGGGCTGTCCCTCCTGGAGGCCCGTTTCTCGGACCCACTCTGCACATCCACTCACTCGCTCCCTCATTCATTCATTCACTCCCTCACTCATTCATTCATTCCATGGAAAGTGCTCACCTGATCCCAGGGCTCCTGAGATCCAGCCTGGCTGGGCTCAAGGCCCTCAGAGACGGGGGCTGGAGCCCGGGAGGGTCTCTGTAGCCACCCACACTCCCCTTCTCCCTGGACAAACATGTGGGGCCTAAAATGGCCCAGAAGGACCCGCAGGCCTGTCCCACGGGGAAGGGGCAGGTGCTGGGGTTCCCGGCTGGCAGCCGATGCCAGAGGGTCTCTGGGCACGGAGCCCCACCCAGGCAGGGGTGCTATTACCCCTCAGGGCAGTTCCCTGGGACAGAGGCGGCATTCGGAGGGGAGACCCCGGGTTCGATCCCTGACACCCCCCAGCACCGCCAGGTGTGACTGAAGAGGGAAAATCCCACGAAACCGCCTGACCCTCCCCCCACAGCCCTCAGGGAGGGGTGCAGCGCCCCTCCATCCCCTCCCCACCCCCAGAGCCCCCTCGGTCCCCGCCCCGCCCCCAGCCGCCACGCTGCCCCCTGGACACTCACCTCTGCCCCCATGGTCAGTCCAGGCCTGCAAGCCAGTCAATCGTGTGGTCAGCAGAGTGCGCGTGCGCGGGGCTCCTGGGTGCCCGGCCACCATGGTCACTCCAGGGCCGCATCCCTGCGAGGCCTGTCTGCCTCCGGGGCCTTGGACTCAGCCCCTGGTCCCCACTGTGTCCTGCTGTCCACGCCGCAGGTGCCCCAGCAACAGGCCGGGTCTCCCCTGCGTGTGTCTCAGCCCCGGGCGGGTGCAGGGCTGAGGGCGGGCGCTGTGGCACAGGCCTGGAGGAACCAGCAGGCGGGCCAGGCAGGAGGGCACCCGCGTCCACTCTCGTCTCCTGGGAAGGCTGACTGCCGCCTGGCTGGGACCGGGCTGGGCCCGGGCAGCCCCTATGCGGGTGCCCAGGAGGAGTAGGCTGACAGACAGCTGGCAGGACGGTGGAGGTGGGACTGGACGGGTTGTGGGGCGCCCTGAGTTCGCAGGCGCCTTTGCACACGGCTGACGCTGCACGTTGGGGTTAGAGTCGGGGAGGTGCCCGGTCACTCTCGGGGAGTCTTGGAGTCTTGGTTGCAGTCCTGGAGGACCCTCGGGGAGGGGGTGTTGTCTCTGCACGGGGTCGCTGCCGGGCGCCTCGCAGGTGCGTGGTGTCAGCCGCCCAGGGCCCCGCGCTGTGAGGGCGTGAGTGAGTGTGAGTGAAGGAGTGAGTGTGTGAGCGAGTGAATGAATAAGGAAACGGGTTTCTGCCTACATGAGCACTGAGGGATTGAGTGAGCGAGCAGGTGAAGGTGGAGAGTGAGCCATCAGATGTTAAGAACGAGTATGGGAATCAGTGAATTAATGACTGAGTCAGTGAGTGGATGCTTGTGTGAGTGGATGAGAGCCTGTGTGAAAAAGTGAGTGAACAAGTAGGCGAATGAGTGAATTAGTGACTGAGTCGGCAAATGGCTTAATGTGGGAATGAGTGTGGGAATGAGTGAATGAACAGACTGAATGAGTGTGAGTTCCTGGGTGTACGAGTGACGGAATGACTGAGGGTGCTGAGTGAACAAGTGAATGAGCGTGAGTGAAGAAATGAGGGAATGAGCGGATGAGTGTGAGTGCAGGTATGAGTGGGTGAGTTAGTGAGTGAATGAGTATATGAGTGAAGAAATGAATGCGTGCGAGTGGATGCATGTAGGAGTGAGTGAATGAATGAGTGGTGTGAATGGCCGTGAGTGCATGAGTGACCGCGTGAAAGAGTGAGTTGACTGAATGAGTGGATGGAGTGAGTGAATGACTGCGAATGAGTGAGTGAACACATGAGAGTGTGTGAGAGTACAGGCAGGGCCTGTGAATGAGTGAATGAGTAAGTGAATGTGTGAGCACATGTGTTAGCAAATGAGTCACCGTGAATGAATGAGTGATTGTAAGAGAATGATTGAGTGGAGAGAATGAATGACTGGATGAATGAATGAATGAGTAAGTGAGTGATTGAGAGGATGAGTGAGTTGAGTGAATAAATGTGCGAATGAGTTGAATGAGTGAAGAGTGAGTGGAGTGAGTGAATGAATGAGTGTGAGTGAGTGAATGAGTGAATAAATGAATGAGTGAGTGAGTGGAGGAATGAATGATTGTGAATGAGTACGTGAGTGTGTATGTGAGTGCGTGAATGAGTGAATGAGTGAGAATGTGAGAGTGTGAGTGAGTGAGTGCGGAGAGCCCAGTGGGAGCGCTGGGCGTGGGTCCCGCCTCCACCCGGCCCTGTCCTTGGTCCTGCTGGGCTTCACCTGCGGTGGGGGGAGGGCAGCGCCCTCCTGCCCCGGGGTGGCCCCTGGGCCCTGCTCTCAGGACAGGCGTGGGGGTCGCTGCCGAGTGGGGGCCCCTGCCCCCGTTTCTCCCCGCCCTCCTGGGCGGGGGGGGGCGGGAGCGAGCAGCTCCGGGAGGCGCCTCTGGAGGTGGCGGCCAGCCGGGAGGCCCCGCTAGCGGCCCCGGGAAGCCCCCGCCCAGGGGTGCGCGCGTGCGCCTGTGCGTGTGTGTGCGCGTGTGCGCGCGCGGGGGTGCCCAGGAGCCCGGCTGGGCCAGGCCGACCCCGGGAGGCGTCCTGGGGAGGGCGGGGGGCGGGAGGGGCGCCGGGGCCTCGGGTCCCAGTGCCGGGGTGGGGGTCCCTCCGCCCCTCCTCCTCCTCCTCCTCCTGCGGCCGGCCCGGCCCCTCCTCCCCGCGGCGGCCCAGGTGGGCGCGACCCCCCCTCCTCCCGCTTCTTCCCCGTCCGCGGCGGCTCCGGCTCACTCCCCTCTCGTGACGTCATGCACCTCCCGCGCGGCATGATGGGAGAATCCTAATGTTTTCCAACAGATGCTCCAAGAACAGCTTTTAGATTAAAGCCATTGCCAGAGCGAAGATCCTTCCTTTTTCCCCTTTTTTCCGGGGGGGTGGGGGGTGGGGTGGGGGGAGGGAGCGCCCCCAGAATTTCCTGGACATCACCCCCTGCCCCGAGCACGCAATAAACACTGGCGAGAAAAAGTTTTTATTTCCTGGTTCAACTTTTTCTTTTCCTGGAATATAGACCGAAGAATGGGAATAAACACGAATACATAACAAAGCGAGGCGGCGCGCGCCGGGATGCGGCTGGATGCGGCCCTGCGGGCCATTGTCTGCCGGCCCTGACGCCCGCCCGGCGGCCCCGGCGGCCCCCGCCGCCCCCGCCCGGCCCTCCGGGACCCTCCTCGGGCCAAGGACGCCCCCGCCGCGCCCCCGGCCGTGACCTTGGCGCCGCGGGCGCTCCCGCGCCCCAGGCCCCGTCCAACTGGCCCCCGCGCCGGCCGGGCCCATGGCCGCGTCGGAGGACGGGAGCGGCTGCCTCGTGTCTCGGGGCCGCTCCCAGAGTGACCCCAGCGTCCTCGCCGACTCCCCGGCCGCCTCCTCCGCGGACGCCGGGGCGCACCCAGGTAACGGGCGCGGGGGCGGGGGCGCGCGCGGGCGGCGGGCGGGCGGGCGGGCGGGCGGCGGGGGCGGCGGTGCCGGCCCG
>JAOXYA010000037.1:831971-851327 GCA_028565675.1 Sorex palustris | reverse complement strand
TCGCTGCCGGCCGGCCCCCCCGCCCAGCCTGGCGGTGCTCCCGCCGCGCGGGGCCAGGCTGGGCGCACCTGGGCACGCCGCCGCCCGGACAGGTGTGCCGGCAGCGGGCCCGCTGGGAGCCAAGGGCGGACGGGCGCGCGCCGGGCTGAGCCCGCTGGCGGGGGACGGGGTGGACCTGGGCGTCCCCCGGCCCCGGGCGGGCGGCGTCAGCTGTTGAGGTGACCCATCGGACCACAAAGGCGTGATGGATGACTTTCCAGAGAGATGAAGAAAGGCCCCATCAAGCGGGAGGGGGTGGGCGCTGTGCGCCGTGTCGCCATGGAGACGCAGGAAGCAAAGTGATCATTAAAACCTTTCTCCACCAGAAGGCAATTTTCACTTCACAGGGAGAAGTCGGAGCTTCTGAAACGTGAGGTTTAAAACAAAAAGGAAAACAAGGAAAGAAAGAAGCCAGAATGAGATCTGGTGCTGGGGGGTCCAGCGCGGGGCTGGGGGCTGGCTTTGGCCTCCGAGGGACCGCAAGTAGCCTGGACACACCTGCGGTCCCTCCCTCAGTGCTTGTCCCCAGCCCCCTCGGGGCCTCCCTCAGCTCCAAGCCTGTCGCGCTGGACAGCCCCCAAGGCTGGGGGCCTGGGGTGAAGGCACATGTGTGCAGATTAGGGTGCCTTCACTTTGTGGGGACCCCCGGAGTCGCCGTCTCAAAAGGCGCAGCATGGCTCGTGGTGGGCAGTTCCGGGGCCCCGGGGCCCAGCGCGCCGTTCAGTGACGGGCCCTTTCTTGGCGGGGCGGCCCCCAGTCCCGATGCAACTTGGTGCCTCATGAGGCCGGCGGCAGAGGGGCCCGAGGGAGGAAGAAACGGGTTTTCCAGGAGCAAGGAGGGCTCGTTCATTTCCTCGGAGTTTCAGGCAGAGCAGCCGCCACCGACCCTGGGGGCTTTAATTAATCCTTTGATTAGGAACCGGGGAGGAAGTCCCAGGATGGGTCGCCTTCTCCGCGCTGGGGAGGTGCGTCCCTGACGGTGCCAGTGATGGCAGTTGAGTGGGTCGGTCGCCCCCGGAGCACTGAGGCAGCTGGTGCCAGTTCCTTTGTCTCTGGCACTGGAAGGAAGCAAACTGGAAATTCTGCAGGGTTTGGCCTTTTGGCTGCCGGCGAAGGGGGCCTGCCCGGAGGAGGATGGGAGGGGTCGCAGGAGCGGGGAGGGGGGCTCACCTCCCAGGTGGGAGGAGGGTTTGGATCCCCTCCACCCCACCCCCAGGGAGCAGACTCCCCCAGGAACGACCCCCAGCTCCTCTCTGGTTCAAGAACCAACTCTGGGTGGAGGGGCGGGGAGTCAGCTCCCAGGACCGTGTCCAAAGGGAACCGGTTCAAAGTGAAGTTCAGTGGTCCTGGTCCCAGGGTTCAAGGGTCCCGGGAGCTGGGGGAAAGGGAAGGCGAGGAAGCATCCTGAGAGCTCGAAGAGGAGAGGGGCACATCTGGGAAGACGGGAAACCCCCTTGACACGGGGTTCGAGGTTGGCCTGTGGCTTCGGACTCGGTGGGCTGTGTGTGTGCGAGGTCATGGGTGCCCACCCAGACCACGGCCCAGTTGAAAGGTCGCCCCTTGCCCCATGCTTGTCCCCTGGTCCCCACGTGGCCGCTGCTCTAACAGCCCCCTCTGGGCGCAGAAACTGTTTCATCTGTCGCCAGCCCAGGCCACGTCAAGTACATGCGTCCCACCTCCATCGAGAGCCTGTTTCCGCCCCCAGAGGCACCTCACCCCCCTCGCTGGTCACGTGATGTGTGATGCTCATTCTTTCTCTCTCCCTGTGGTCACTTGGGCCCCTCGGGCCATTCCCTCCAGGCTGTCGTCCAAGGTCGCAGGAGATGGGGTTCAAGCAGGCAGGTGGTGGGTGTGCGGGCAGGGGGTCCCACGGCCCACCCAGGCTGGGGATCGGAGCACCCCGTGGTCCGAGGCACGCAGGGTGCAGGGCCAGCCTCTCAGAGCTCGGCCACCACTTGCCATCACTCGGACAAGCACTGAGGGATGCAGATGTGTCCAGGCAACTTGCGTTCGCTCCAAGGCTGAAGCCAGACCCCAGCCCCGCGCTGGACCGAGGGTGCCCAGCCTGAGCCTAGTCCGGGCGACCTACCTTTATTCTGGTTAGTGCGGCCCCTTCCCTCTGTCCCCGCCGTGGCCAGGGCTGGCGCGCCTGGCCGCAGGGCTTACCCTCAGCCATGGTTCGGGGGGAGCTGTGCTGGACTGATAATGGCATGCGCACGTGTCACACCCGTATCCGCCGGGGGTCGCACTGATTAGCTGGACGAGACGCACATCCGCACAGGGAGCTCGAACCCCAGCCCGGCCTGCACCACACACCCTTGCTAGCGCCCGGCCCCTCTGCGCTCCAGCAAGGGCTGCATGCTGGCCCAGCACCCCTCCTCCTCCTCCTCCTCCTCCTCCTGTTCCTCCTCCTCCTCCTCCCCCTCTTCCTCTTTCTCTTCTTCTTCCTCCTTCTCCTCCCTCCTTCCTCTTCTTCCTCTTCTTCCTTCTCCTTTTCCTTCTCCTCCTCCTCCTCCTCCTCCTCCTCTTCCTCCTCTTTTTTCTTCTTCTCTTCCTTCTCCTCCTTTTCCTCCCCCCTCCTCCTCTTCCTCTTTCTTCTCCTCTTTCTGCTCCTCCTCCTCCTCCTCCTCCTCCTCCTCCTCCTCCTCCTTCACCTTGTCCTCCTCCGCCCTCAGCAGGCCCCATCAGTGCTCCCTGATGCGCAGTCAGGGACAGGAAGGACACGCCCTCACTTTCTGCCGCCCTGTGCTCTGGCCTGAGGCAGCATCTGCACACCCGTGCCCTCCTAGGCCGGCTCGTGCCCCCACCCTGTCTGTCTGTCTGTCTGTCTGACGGTCTGGCCACACTTCCCGGCTGCTGCTCACTCGGCTCCGTCCTTCCCAGCCCATTTCCTGGGGGCCCGCTTGCTGCTGGGTGGGGACCCACGAACAGGCGCCCGGAGGACCAGAGCCACAGGGGACAGCGCTGAGGCTCTGCCCAGGAGGGAGGGGCCCTACCGCACGGAGCAGCAGTGGGCTGTGGGCGGGTCCTTCTTCACACGGGCACTGTCCCACATGGCCATCCCTTGTGGTGGACAAACCTTACCAGAGAGGCCGCCCCTGGGTCAGTGCTCCGTGCTGCCCGGCCCTGCCAGGTGGGCCTCTCAGCGGGCACTTCCCGCCCTGCCCTGCCCCGGTGAGCCTCACAGGGGCACTTCCCGCCCGGGCCGCCTGCTTCTCTCTAGACCATTCCTTGAGCACTCTCCTCCCCGGAGCCCTGGGTTCTGGGATCCCTCTCTGCCCCTGTGGGGCGTCTTTGCCACTTAATTAGCCCCAGAACTCTGCAGTAATTACCTTGTCAGCTTCCTCGGGGTTATTAAAAATAAAAGCCGGATGCCTGGAAAGAAAACAGCCGGAAGCCACACGTCCAGGTCACGGAGGCACGGCCCGTGCAGGCCAGGCAGGCGGCGGTCAGGAGGGGTCCGTCCTCCCCTACCCCGCATGACAGAGATGCTGGCCACAGCAAACTGGGCCCCAAGCCCCGGGCCCCCTTGACGCAGCCTGCACTCAGACTGGAGCTGGGACAACAGTTAGCTCTGGTCCTCTCTCACGTGTTGTGATTCGGGTGGGGGGGTCTTCCGGGCCGAGCTCAGGGGGTTTCAGTTGAGTGGGTGCTTGTTTCACTCGGGCCATCCCGGCGGTTTCTTGGGGGTCCAGAGCCACGCCCAAAGGTGCCCAGGAAGCCGCGTGGTGCTGGGGCAGGAGCTGCCCTGACACAGCTCACTGGGGGTCCCCCCAGTCACCCCTCACCCCCTCCAGAGCAGTGTGGACGCGGGGGGCCTCCGAGCCCAGCACTGCGCGGGGGGGGGGGGTGGCTGTGACCACCGTGCACCTGGGAGAACATTCCAGAGCGGCCACTCCCTGCAGGCAGGCAAGGACCATGGGTGCCTCTGCGCAGGGCTGCGAGGGATATGGGGATACCGCCATCCCCGAGTGCACTGTCACCTATGGGTGACGGGAACGGCCACCACGTGGAAGGAAATGGGAGAAGTTTGAAGACGAGGGGCCGGAGGGAGAGACAGTCCAGGGCTGAGGCATTTGCCCTTCCTGCCGCTGAGCCCGGTTTTACCAGCACACATGACCCCCCGAGCACTGCCCGGAGTCGCCCCTGAGCCCATCAGGTGTGGCCCCAAGTGCCGGACCCCCAAAAGGGCATTTGCATCTGGCCGGCAGGGACTTGAGGATTTGCGGCAGACGGTTGTTGGGTTTGCAAGGGCACCCAGTCCCTGTGGCAGGCACCTAGTCCACTCTGAACTGCTCTGCCTGGTCCCTGGGGCGCCGTCCCCCGCTCGGACACACGGGAGGGGGCCCGGAGCGGCCGTCAGCCTGCAGGGTTCGTTGTTGATGTTTTGTTGGGGCTAGACCCGGACTCAGGGCTTGTTCCCGGCTCTGACCCAGGAATCACGCCCGGGAGGCAGGGGGTGGGGGGAGGGACCCTGGGCAGTGCTGGTCAGCTGCCTGCGGCCAGTGCCTCCCCCTCCCCACCCCGCCTCTCCCACCCCGGGCCAGCCTATCTTAAACGAGAGAGGCGGAGGTCCAGGTTCTGAGGGGCTGGCAAGCCTTCTGGCTAGGAGCTGGCCGCCATGGCGAGGTGCACGCCTGTGCCCCTGCCTGGGACACCTCGACCCCACAGTGACCGCCATCCACCGGTGCCACACACACATACACATACACTCACATGAACATATGTACACACACACATGCTCACACACACATTCACACACACGCTCACACACTCCCACACACATATACTCACACACTCACATACAAACCTCAGACATTCATACACAAACCCACATACACACTCACACACAAATACATTCACATGGGCACACTCACACTTGCACACATGCACACAAATACATACATACACACAAATGCAATCATAGACATTCACACACATACACACTCACACACATACTCATTGACACACATATGTACACATTGACACACATATACAAATGCACTCACAAATACACTGACATATACACTCACATAAGCACACACATACACACACGTACACATACACATATATACACACTCACAGTCGCACACTGACACACACTCACGACAGTGCTTCTCCAGGGAAGAAGGTGGACAGGGCCGTTGGCTCTCAGGTGACAGTTGGTGACGACAGTGCAGTCTGTCTCCCCAGCCAGCCCACCAAGGCCCCTCCTGGCCCAGACCCTGGCGGGGAGGCCAAGGACCAGCCGTGGGCGCTGACCTGTGACAGGGTTTGCCTGCGGTGCTGGCCGTGCCCCGGAGCAGCCATCCCGCCTGCTCTGGGCTCCGTCCACTCCTGGCCCTCAGCCCCTGCCGGCCTCTGCAGAAGGTGTCCATCCTGCATCTGGACAGCCCAAGGGGACCCTCCTGCCCACGGCTGGGACACTTCGTCCCCGGGGGCCCCGTGCTGCACATGGGGCCCTCCACACCCCCGGCAGCAGCCTGGGCGCTGGGGAGAAGCTCGGTGGCGGGTCCTGTGCCATGGGCGGTCCCTGGGGTGGGCTCAGTGTGAGTGTCGGGTGCTGCTGTGTGGTTTCCGGGGGCTGGTGTGAAGGGCTGGCGTTGGGCTTGGGCAGCGGCCGCAGGAATGGCCACTGAGGGCGCAGAGGGTGGGAGGCCCCCTGTGTCCAACCAGCCGCGGTGCCCGTGGGCGTGGACAGGGCGGCCCCTGGTGGAGCTCGTGCTCAGGACTTGCCCGGGGGTCCTGGGCCTCACTCGTCCCTCCTTGGGGGCTGGTGTCCTGGCGTCCCGCTGTGGGTGGGGCTCCCCAGCGCGTGTCTATACTGGGGGGAGGGTGTGGAGGGGTCTCAGCTCCCTCCAGCAGCTCAGTGTGGCTCGGCCACGAGGCCCTGGATGGCTTGAGGAGTCCCCGGCCCTGGACAACTGTGCGAGTCTTGGCTCTGGGCGGCTGTGAGGAGTCCCGGCCGTGGATGGCTATGTGAGTCCCAGCGTGTCAGCCCTTGCGTCTCCGCAGGGGGTAGGGCCCACGTGCTCCGGCCTGCCTGTGGTTCTCGGGCAGCTGTGTGGCCCCTCCAGCCGATTGTCGCTGTGCGGTCACCCCCGCCCACCCCCGAGCCCGGCTGCATCTCTCTGCAGTGGGGGCAGCCCTGGGCCCTCCCTTCAACTACTCTTACTTGGTCGTTGCAGTGTCCGAAGACGGTGCCCGAGTGACAGGACAGAGGGCAGGCATGCCCTGCAGAGACCCAGGTTCAGACCCCAACCCCCGTGGTCCCTGAGCGTGGCAGGGAGCGAGCCCCCAGCACTGCCGGCTGTGGCCCCACACAAAGCAGAACAGAAATGCGTACACAAGGGGGTCCGGCTTGAACTCCCGCCCAGCTGGTGGGGGTGTGGAAGGTTGGGGGGGGGTTACCCAGGCTGCACCGTGGGTGTAGGTCCCGCCAGAGGCCTCCCTGGGTGCCCCGCGGAGAGTGGCTGCCAGGCACTGGGGGCGTCCGTGTGTGGGCACTGCGCAGCCCCCGGAGTCGAGGAAAGCATGGTTGAAGGAATGAACCCCCCCACACGCCAAGGACGTGCCCGTGTGCTCAGGCCTCGGCTGGGGAGGAGCCTTGGGCGGGGTCTAGGAGCCTGCACTGGGCCTGCAACCGCCCTCGGGAGCACGGTGTCTGCCCACTGTCTTGGGAGCCATGAGCACCTACTGTGAGACAGGTGGTGGTGGGGATGCTTCTCCCCCCTCCCTCCTTCCTTCCCTCCATCCCTCCATCCCTCTCTCCCTCCCTCCTTTTTTCCTTCCCTCCTTCCCTCCTTCCTTCCATCTCTCCCTCCCTCCCTCCCTTTCTTCCTCCTTCCTTCCCTCCCTCCTTCCCTCCCTCCTTCCGTCCTTCCTTCCTTCCTTCCTTTCTTCCTTCCTTCCCTCCTTCCCTTCTTCCTTCCTTCCTTCCTTCCTTCCTTCCCTCCTTCCCTCCTTCCTCCCTCCTTTCTTCTTTTCACCTACGCGCTGCCATCCTTATTTCCTGTCAGTCACCTGTCAGTGAGCCCCGTTCCTCTGTCCTCCTGGCCTGGGTGACCGACCTGTCACCTGTGCATCCCTCAGTCCCCGCCCCGCCCCCCTCCTCGTCCTGCCCAGGGGTCTCTGCCTCATCTTGCGGGAGACTCAGTGACTCCGGGCTGCCCCACCACTGGGGGCCTGGCCGGGCCCCTGCCTCCTCCCGGGATTCACAGGACACCCCCCCACACACACACACACACACTCAGTGGGGCGGCACAGAGAGTCGGCACCCAGCCCTGCGCAGCCAAGAAAGGGCCCAGTCAGGCGGAGTCGCCCTCAGCTGTGGCTCCGGGCCGGGCCCCCTCCTGGCTCTGGGCAAAGGAGCCTTGTGCCCGCGGGGACAAGGCCGCCATTCAGAGCGCGGAAGCTGCCTTTGGCAGTAGCGCAGGGGCCCGGGGGCGAGCGCTTCCGGCCCTCTTCCTTCGGTGCTGCTGTGGGGTGTGTTCTGGAAGGTTCCACCCAGGCTGCTCTCTGGACCACTGATGGCGGACGAGGCCCGTGACGAGCTGGTGGGCAAAGGACCCTCCTTGCTCTTGGCACCTGGAGCAAAATATTTCCCGAATTTTGATATTGAAACCATTTTAGGTTCCTGGGGGACTCTGTGGGGATAGTTTGGAGGGTCCCAACTTCCCTCAGCGAAACCAACCCCCCACCAGCCTCTCAGGGACCCCAAGACCTCCCAGAGCCACGGCCGGGTGCCCAGATCCTTGTGTGGCTGGTGCCACCCCAAAGCACACACCAGCAGAGACACTGGCGCCGGACAAGGTCACCCGCCCACCTCTCGGTACTGTCCCCTCTGCGACCCCGGCCAGGGGCACACAGCACCCTCCCCCCCCAGCCCCAGGGTGTCTCTCCTCGCCCTTGTCCTGGGGGAGTCGCCTCGGAGCTGGCCGGCTTGCAGGGACCCTCATCCTTGGGGCCACTCGTCTCCACACTCCGCCTCCCGGGTCTCCTTTCTGTCGTCTGACCCCCGCGTCTCGGCCAGAGTGGCCGAGACCGGCCTGTCCCAACACACCCCTAGGCTGCGGCCCAGTCTTGGTCCCCCCCCACAACAGAACCAGGCAGGGCTGGGGGTTCAGGGCTGACGGGCAGTGGGCCTGGGCTCTGGGGAGGCTGGGTGGCCGCGGTGAGAGCCCCACGCCCCCTTGGGCCCTGCTCTGGCCGCCTCTAGCGAGATGGTTCTCGCAGCTCCAGACTTAGAACCTCCGTGGAGTTCAGCAACTTCTGCAGGAAGGGGCTTCCCGGGAAAGCGCATCACGGCGGGCTGATGGGGGGGCAGTGAGGACACACCTGCAGCCGCAGGGAGTCGGGTCTCGGGCCGGCCAATCACTGGCCAGCGAGTGGGGACCGCGGCTTCTGATTGGCCGCCTGGGTTTCCTCTGCCGGTGCTGAGGAGAGGCTGAGAGGCCCCAGGGAGAGCCGGGAAGGGGTGCCGGTGGAGGAGGCCTCTCCGCGGAGGCCCTAGGGTGCCCCCAACACAGTGTGTGCGTGTGTGCGGCTGCGCTGTCTGTCCGTCTGCCTCTCCCGCCCCCATTCTTCCTTCACTTCTGCCTTCACATCACTGCAGCACTTTCAGGGGGAATTGGCTGCTGGGTCACTCCCCTCGGCAGCCAGCTCCAGACCTCCTCCCCGCCCCCTCCCCTCCCCCTCCTCCTCCTCCCCCTCCTCCCCCTCCTCCCTCTCCTCCTGGGAGGCCTCACAGCCGGAGGTGTTTCCTGAGTTAGTTCCCATCGCCCCGGAAGGGCCTGTCCATACCCCCCTCCGGTAAAGGCACCCCCACCCCCACCCCCACCCCACTATGAGTCAGCGTCCTTCCTTGGTGCTGGCAGCTGGGCACCGCTTCTCGGCTCCTGCTGTTCGTCCCCAGGAGCTCACTGCTGGAAGGGACCCCCGGGCGTCCCGTCCAGAGGCACAGTGGGTGTGGGGCTGGGTCTGGGCTGGGCAGGTTAGATCCACCCCATTACTGCCGACAGGGCCAGCTGCTCGCCCAAGGGCCCTGCGCTGCCTTCCTGGCTGTCTCCTCTGACCTCTGCAGACAGGAGCTGCCCCCTCGAGCCTCCTCAAGCCCCCTCTAGCCCCACACTCAGGCTGCAGCCCGCAGAGGGGGGCGTCCAGGCCGCCCGGGCTCTGTGGGACGAGGAGGAGAGAGAAGGTGCCTTTCTGGACGTGATTCTGTGTGAGCGTCACAGAACATCCAGGCGTGACTCCCAACCCGTGATGTCCCCAAGTGCCCTGCGAGTGGCGCTCAGGAGCTGTCCCCATCATCGCCCAGGGAGGAGCACCAGGTGGACACGGGGTTCCCCGCGGACAGCATGGCCGAGTGCCCTGCCCTCCCCATCTGTGCCCAGTGGGGCCCCGGCAGGACCGTGGCTCTGGGGTCTCTGCCGCAGGGCTGCGTCGTGGCCTGTGTCGGGGGGCGGTTTCTCTTCTTGGGGCTGTCCCCCCCCTCGTCACCACCCCCCTCTCTCCAGGTTCTGCTCCAGAGCCCAGAGTGCCTGGCTCCCTGTGTCACCCTGACCCGGGTGAGATCACCCACATTCGCTCCCCTCCTCACGGCTTGTCACCCAGTGTCTCAGCCCCGCGGTCACCAGAGTTTCCTCTTGCCCCACAGTGGACGACTCCCAGCCCTGTCCCATTGGCAGGCCCGGGGGGTTCCAGCCGGGGTCTTGTGAGCCGTCTGCAGTGGCCCTGGTGGGCACCGGCCTTTGCGGGTCAGACCTTAACTTGTACCGAGCCATGTCTGGGCACATCCAAGCCCTGTGCTGCCCAGGACCGGGACAGCCGCACCCTCTCTGGGTCCTCCCCGAGCCCCGTGTACTACCTCAGCTCTCCTCACGGCAGCCGTTCTCCGGTGTGACATGTCCATCCGCGTTTCCTTGGCGTTTGGTGTCATGAGCAATTTGCCTCTCGGTCACCTGCGTGTCTTCTCCGGAGAGCCCGTTCAGCGCCTCTCGCCAGGTTCCGACGGGCTCTCGCTTTTCGTGTTGAGTTTTGGAGTTACTTTTGCATCTTGGGCACTAGCTCTGTCGGAGGAGCTGGGTGCGAGCCTCCTCTCCTGTCTGTCAGCATCTTTTCATTTGCTGGAAAGCGGCTTCCTCAGTGTAGCAGAAGCCTTTTACTTTGCTGTCCATTTATTTTTGCACTTATTTCCCTTGCCACTGGAGCCTAATCCCCACTGGAGTTTAATCCTCGACGCTGGCGTCCTGGAGCGTTCTGCAAAGTGTTTGTGGTTTCGTTCCGGCAACCAACGCTTCCGCCCGTTGGAGTGAAGTTTGCGGACTCCGAGAGGCTGATTCCCGTTTGCTCGCGGAGGGGATTTTCCCCCCTTCGCTTTGGGCTCTCGTCTCCTTGGCTGTCAATGAGCTGCCGCCCGCGTGTGAGTGGAGCTCTGGGCTCGGTTCTGCCCTGGGCACCGGGACACCCGTTCTGCACTCCCACTGTCGTGGCCGCTCAGGGCCCTTTGTGGAAATCTGCACAGATTTCCAGCACATTCTTGCGGCTACCTTGCAGGCTCGAGCTGGCTGGGCCGGGCGGCTGTGGGTTGCTGAGCGCTGAGGGGTCCGGGAGGCGCGAGACGGGGGCCTTTGCCCTGTTGGTCTTTTCCTCTTCCCAACTCTGGGAGGGCCCGGAGGTGCCCCCTCTCCCTCCATCTTTGTGGTTGGCCCAGGTGACGGGTCCTGGGAGAGAGACACGGGGCAGGTGGGGGCCCGGAGGAGCAGCTGCCTCTGCCTCGAGGGGCCCATGAGACCCCCACGGTGGCAAGGGGCACCGGGCTCAGGCTCTTGATGAACGTGGGGTTTTCTCAGCCGCGTGTCTTTGCATCGGGGCTTGGGTCCCTCGCGTCCGTGCTCAGGCCCGCTTCTTGCCTGGTACTCAGGGTCCCTTCCCATAGAGGCCGGGAGCCCGAGGTACCTGGAGCGGCTCCAGAGCAGCCAGCACAGGGCATGGACCCAGCAGCTCCTGGGAGAGCTGGACTGGTTGTTTTATTTATTTATTGAATCACTGTGAGAACAGTTGCAAAACTTTCAGGTTTAAGTCTCGGTCACACAATGATCCAACACCCATCCCTTCACCAGTGCATATTTTCCACCACCAAGAACCCCAATATGCCCCCCATCCTACCCCTCCCCCTGCCTGTGAGGCGGATGATTTTCACTTACCTCTCTCTCTCTCTACTTTGGTTATATTCATTATTTTGAAAAAAGATCACAAGCATCCTGTTGTTCGTCAATTTCCTTGAGCAGGCCCCGGTAACATCTCCTTCTTCCTAGCCCCGAGATTTTAAAAGAGCCATTTCAATGTTCTTTCAGGATTAGGAGAATGAGACCCCTCATTGTTACTGGTATTTGGCATATTGAATACGAAACGGGAAGTTTACCATACTCTGCCGTGTGGACAGGATACTTTTGGTAGCCCGCCAGGTTCTCCAAAGGAAAAAATAAGATAATAAGATGTCGCACGGCTGCAAATGCGGCCACATGCTTCCGGGAGCTGGATTTTATAGTCTCTGCATCTTGGCCATTGATGGGACCAACCTGGTGCTGGCGGCAGCTGGTGGGTGTGATGCCTACCTACAGGAAGATGGGGAGATCTGGGTGGAGAAGGACACAGAAGGTTAATTTGTGTGTACTTATCACTTTGGGAGAAACACTTAACATATTGATAAGGCAGTAAAACCTGTATGCAGGTGACTTCTTAATATCTCCAATGGAAACCACTAGAGCATTATTCTGGTTTTGTAGTCTCATTGTAGTATCCCTTGAGGGAGTTACAGGATGCCAGAAACAACCTCAAAGTACAGGTGTGTCCAGATATCTCGAGGTCATAAAGATGTGGGGGGTCTGAGGTAAGGTCCTGACAGGACTTGGCCCCCTGAGAATCTCTGTGTGCACAGAATCCTGGGACAGGGCAGGGTCTCATCTCCTCAAACAAGGATCACAACGTGGACCTTTTCATTCCCCTTGAGGATGGAACCAGTCGCTTCCACCAGCCCCTTCTCAGGTTGGTCCAGGCCTTCAGTTATGAATTCTACATCTACATGAACATGCAAATGACACGAGGAGCACTGAGTTAAATACAGATGTGTCTGTGTCCTGACAACATCACACAGCACAAACACCCACACCTTCAAAAGCTCCTGAGTGTATGGTCCTCATCATGGACTCGACCTGGAGGATTCTATTCCTGTTGGCAGTGGCTGCAGGTAAGCGTACCCATGACTTGGGCTGAGGAAACGGGGCCAGTCAAGTGGAGTCCACCCACTCCTGTCTGCTGTCCATAGGTGTGAACTCTCAGGTGCAGCTGGTACAGTCGGAGCCTGAGGTGAGAAAACCTGGGACATCAGTGAAGATCTCCTGCCAGGCATCTGGATACACCTTCACCAGCTACGGGATGTACTGGGTGCGGCAGGACCTTGGACAAGGGTTCGAGTGGATGGGATGGATAAACACTAACAGTGGTGGTACAGGCTATGCACCGAAGTTCCAGGACAGACTCACCTTCACTGTAGACAAGTCCAAGGACACAGCCTACATGGAAATGAGCAGGCTGAGCACTGAGGATACAGCCGTGTATTACTGTGCGAGAAACACAGTGTGACAACCACGTCCTGAATGCGTCAGAAAACTGAGGGGGAGGCAGATGTGCCAGGTGAGGAGATGAGAGGGACTTGATCCTCCTGACTTCCTCCTCAGAGTCAGGGTCTGAGACAGAATGGGGCTCACAGGGCCAGGCTTCATCTGAGGGAAAGGCTCGGGATTTCTCTCATTCAGCAACAGCCAAGAGACAGATGAATCTCTAGAACACCTGGAGTCATTCGTATATTCCTGTTGGATTGTGGTGGTACTTCCCAGACGCTAGTCAAATAATCATTTTTAAGTATGTGCTGAGGGCTTTGCAGATTCTTAGATTCTTTTCTCTAAAACAGTCATTCACTCCTGTTTCCTGTGTGGCTGAGCTCCTTGTGTTTCACAGTTACCACAGGAGCTAACACATACAAGTGTGTGCTGGGACCATTGTAGGTTTGGGACCATGGCTCCAGCTCCAGGAAAATCTTTGATTATTCTAAATTTTAGGGCAAAAGAAAGTTGTTCTTTGGAAAATTTAAATAGACAGAATTCGGTGCTGAACTTCATTTCCTATTCTCAGCATCACACAGGTGGCACTTAGCAGGATATGAGACATAGGACACCAGTTGTGGGGAGGAGTTACCCAGGTTCATCAGCGTCTGTGCCTCATTTCCTGACCTCCTTTCTGTGGTTTGTCCTGAAAAGACAGGGACATTACTGGAACTAATATGTAAAATGGAAATAATTGGCGCATCTAAATATGCACATATTCACCTGCTATAGGCCAGCAGGAAATCCAGGTGTTGGAATCCAGGTGTTGGGAGACCCCTTCTGAGAGGCTGTGGGTACAGCCCCGTGGGCATATTTGCATCTCTGTATCCCTGAGCTGGAATCCCACCACTAGACACAGGCAATGGAGAAGGTGACACTAGGATAGTGGCCACGGTCAGAAGTCCAGGACCACAGGGCTTTGTGTAATGATAGTGTGTCCGTGTCCTGTTCCAACCTGGCTGTGACTTTCTTCTGTGACCAGTATGCAGTAGCATGAACCTTGTGTGCCTCTCCCTCTGTCTCTGTGACCCCTGACCTTGGAGGCATCTTGTTCATGCTGAGGAGATGCTTCACTCAGAGAAAACAGACACCCAGGGAGAAATGCATGGACACTTACCATTAAAAATGAGCCTAGTTTTAAGAATCTAGAGAAACAAGTTTGACAAAACCCAGAAATTAAAACTAGAGAATTGGTACTTAGAGAGATAAGCACATCTCCCATTAGTGTCCATGGAGACTCCATGCAGACCTGAAAGAGGACATGATACGGGCCACCACATGCCTGTTTGCCCACAGTCTTCCTGAACATCTGGGGGCCGACTCGGGCTGTCTGGGACCACCAGGCCCAGAGAAGTTGAATGGAGGAGCGGAAGGGACAGGGGCTGAGCTGCCGACCTTTATCCCCTTTGGAAACAGCTCCTGAGGGCCAGCAGCGGGGAGTGGCGGTTTCAGAACCTTCCAGGGCTTCTGCACCAGGTACAATGCCCCCCCTTTCTACCTCCCTACATCTCTCTCGCCCTCTCTCTCTCCCCTTGTCCTTGTGTCCTTCACTCTCTCCCTCCTTCTATTCTCACAAAATCACTAACTTGTTCTACAGTTCTAAGATTGTTACCTCAAGTATTCAAGGAAATGAAGATCAGTTGATATTAGTGGTTCTCTAATTTAATTGCCCATTGTGAAAACGTGAAGCATTTTAAAATTGCCTACATTTTACCTACATTTCCTTTTCCCATCCCAACTCTTGGTATTAAATTAAATGGTAAGGAAGATAAAGTCAGATCATTAGTAATCTTCAAAACTCACCAAATGACTATACTGTGTAGCCAAGTTTCAGAAATGCTATACCAAATCATGTTTTCAAAGTGTGGTCCTTGGTCTGGAGCATCTGCATGAAACGAGTACTTTTAAAGACTAAACACTCAGGTCCCAAGCCAACTGACTGAATGAGAAATCAAGGACGCAATATATACTATATAGATGATTCTGGTACTGGTTGAAACTTACTTCTCTCTGTTCTAATTAATGTAAGACACAGGTCTCTCTCTCCCATATGACTACCTGATTTTCAAAATCATGCAGAGAAGGTGCAAGAGTCTATACTTGGAGGTGACAATTTCGGTAACAGCTCAGACATAGCCACTTTTCTGTAGATACTCACACTTCAGTATGAAGATCTTAACTATTTGCTGAAAATGCCAAGTCCCTTGAGATTTGATTCTCAATTCTTTTGCTGGCTTACATACCTGTGATATATATATATATATATATATAAATTTTATTGAATCACCATGAGATAGTTACAAGCTTTCATGTTGAGTTACAATCACACAATGATCAAACACCCATTCCTCCACCAGTGCACATTCCCCACCACCAATCTCCCCAGTATACCCCCCTTCCCTGCCCTCCTCCTGCCTCATGGCAGACAGTATTCCCCATACTCTTGCTATACTTTTGGACATTATGGTTTGCAATACAGGAAATGAGAGGTCATCATGTTTGAGGCTGAAACCCAAGGACAGTAGATGCAAGAACCAGGAGGATTGCTCCATAGCTGGAAGCCCACCTCATGAGCAGAGGGGAGAAAGCAGATGGAATAGAGAAGGGATCCCTAAGAAAATGATGGCTTGAGGAATTGATCGGGATGGGAGATCTGTGATAAAAGTAGATAATGGACCATATATTGGTCCTGAACCTTTACTGTTCTTTCTTCTGGTCTTTTTGAGTCCCTTCAAATTTGTTGGGGACTTTGCCTGAGTTGCACTATACTTCCTGACCTTAATGTTCTTTGAAATGCTGAAAAATAAAAAAAGTAAAGCACTTAAACTCAACCTAAATTTCAAACTCTTTATCTCTAGGTAACTTGAGTTCTGAACTCCAACACAAATACCTCTGTGTATGTGTGTGTTTTGCTGCCTTCACATTTTTTCCATATCAAATAAATTGGCTTTTGTACAAGTTCTATATAAAGACTGTTGTGGAGAAAAAGAGAAGAAAGGGGGGTAAAATGCTTTCTTTTTTCTTCTCTGACTCAACCCATTACAAGATGCCCTTTCACCTTTGTCTTCATTTTTTCCTTTCAACAAAAATATTTATTCTTTCTGCTATCTATACTGGAGAGAGTTTCCCAAGGTATAACACTGATAAAGAGAGGCTTCTGTGCTTACCACATGGAAGTTTCTAGTAGATGGATTACTTTTTGCCAGAACAAGGAAGAAATATGGAATATCTTCTGTAAATGGAAATGCATCCATTGACTGAGAACTGACACTTACTGAGGAAAAGGGGATTAATACCAATGCTCCTACTAAGTCTCCCATGTGATGTTAGTAGACACTGCTACTTGAATGTCTGTTTACCTGTCTCTAAAGTGAGAGACAACGCATTAAACTCTTTTTTGTGTGTAAAGATCTTGTTCAAAGGTGATGGGTGACTTAATCACCATGTATGCGCATGCATGCATGCATGTGCATGCATGTGTGTGAGTATGTGTGTTGGGGAGCATGGAGGAAGCATCCCAAGGAGTGATCAGGGGTCCAGGGACCACTCCCAGTGAAACTCAACCAACAATGTGGTGGTTCAGTGCCAGGGCCTGAAAATGTGCAGTTCCAGAGATCACCAGAACCACCTGGGCCATACTCTGACCCAAGCCAGATAAGTTCAAGAGGTCATGTTATGCCAGGGTTGGGCACACACAAGGCAATGTCCCTAAGGGTGCTATACTATTTCCTGAACCCTCTTATTTGTGTGTGTGTTTGTGTGTATGCGTTTAGCAGATCCAAAGGAACCTTACTGATCTTTGAAGCCCTAATGAAATGTGTAGTTTGTGGACAAATTATCACCACTGCCACCACCAAAAACAATGGTAGAACACAGCTATTGAAATATAGATATTTATTATTTGTATAGTAATACAGTCTAATATAGATATTTGATTTGATTGCCTTACAATGACATTTGAAGAAGCAAAATAACTTGCTTTCATTGAAGCTCAAAACCAAAATGACTTATCCAGTCTAATAAAACTGGTAATACCAGAGCCAGGGCTGATTCTAAATTCCTAGTTTCTAACAAAACTGTCTTTCTGACAGAACTTTCCCTCCTGCTGCAATAATACAAAAGCAGGATTTCAGAGCTCAGATAATGTATCAAAGCTAGCCACAGATCAAGATTACATCAAGCAGTAGGTAGGATCACTACACACAGGTCTCTAACCCACTCTCATCCCCTTTGGTCCAATCTTGGGGTCTAGCATCATAAGTTGCACAGCTATTAAGTTGGACACCTAGTTGGAAAAAGAATGAAAAAAGTTCTACCACTCATCTGAAGTTTAACTCTCTCATGTTCCTTGGACCTGCCTAGAGTCTTCAGATTTCTCCAAGTAATGAATTCTCTGGACAAAACTAAGTTCTATAATATAAATATGGATGCTTTGGTGAAACAGTGGTGACAGGACATCTTGCACAGCCTTTATGATGCTCACACTCTTTGGGTAAAGATGTAGAAATGCAGTTGGGATCACTCTAGTAATGATGGAATGGAAGTAACGAAGGTTGACTTCTTACCTCTACTTGGTGGAATTGAGCTGTCAGATGAGAACACAGGTATATATTTCCAGTGTCTGCATTCTGTGCCTTTTTCAAATGTGGAACTACTCCAAAGTAGCTACTCCAAAAATATGTTCTGAGTGGTTCCTAAAGGAATGATGGGACAGACAAGCAGTTGAAGAGAAATGGAGAAGCTCTCATTCATAAACAACCTACCATGTATCAAGTACATACTACGTACATGCTGTGGAAAATTTTGTGTGATTTGGTTAGCAAACCTCTAGGTAGATCTGTTTACTTAGAGTACCTGTAAGAACCCAACTCTCAGAACCCAACTCTTCCCATCAATCATGACTACTGGTAATTATTCTGATCCATTCCCTCCAAAGTTATCATTCTTAGACATCCATCATTCTTAAAAGTTTTTGTTTCAAACTCTCTTCTGTGGTATATCCCCATTAATCTATTGATACTTCTCACACTGAGACCTACTAAACTGACATCAAAATCTCCACCTATCTTTCTCACCTCCTCGGTTTTCTCAATATGTGTGAGGAAAAGGAATAAACATAAAGAAAGAATATAGTCATAAGACCAGAGTGGAAATTCTTCTGGATGTGCTTTCTAATTTTACAGATCACATCTGACATCTCTTCTTGTGGAGTCTTGCGTGATCAAAATACCTATCAGTTAGCTTAGAAACGTTAGTGTATTTCTCATATATTCATTTGAAAAATATTTTTTGATTTCCACCATGAGTTCAATTACTTTCTATGCCATACATAGAAAAGATTTTTGATTTTCTGTCAAGGAATTTGGATAGTCTTAACAGCATTGTGAGCCATACAATATAGCCATATTTGCCACAGGCAGTTAACAGGAAGTAATACATATAGGTCCCATCAAGTACCACCAGGGCCAAATTGCATGATTTGATCACGGTCACGGTCACGGTTCTCCTGTTGTTCATTGATTTACTCAAACGGGCCCAGTAATGTCTCCATCGTGAGACTTGTTGTTACCGTGTCTGGTATATCAAATACATCATGGGCAGCTTGCCAGGCTCTGCTGTGCGGGCTAGATACTCTCGGTAGCTTGCCAGGCTCTCTGAGAGGGGTGGAGGAATTGAACTCAGGTCGGCCATGTTGGCTGCATGTAAGGCCAATGCCCTACCGCTGTGCTATCGCTCCAGCCCATGAATTTATTTATTTGTTTATTTATGATTTGGGGGGTCACACCCAGAGATGTGCAGGGCTTAATCCTGGCTCTGTACTCGAATTATTTTGCTGATGCTCAGGGGATCATATAGGATGCCAAGGACAGAACCCGGGTCAACCACATACATGGCATTGCCCTACCTGCTGTTCTATCACTTTAGCTCCTGATTTGGCAAGATTTATATAGGCCTGTTATGGACTGGACATTCTCCACCCCTATTCTAGGCACTGGAGAGCAATAAAAAGAACAGAAAAGGCCCTTGATCTCGGGGTCTACAATATAGTTGGGTGAAACAAACCAGAAACAGTTACATAATATTTTAATTGGGCAGAATTTATTGATTTTAGATAAGTGGTCAGGAAAGGCCTCTCTCATGAGAAACATTCAAAGAGAAAGCAGAAATGTTTCCCCACCCCCCACCCTAGTGATTTATATGAAAAGTTAGTTGAGCTGCCATCATTGAGAAGCCAGCCTATTTGGAGCATAGATGTCATGACATATATTATCCTGGATCCTTAGTCATTATTTTGGCTGATCTTGCATTTAACCATTCTTGTGGGTTTTTTCCCCCTCTCACATAATTTGGATACTTATGTAACAAAATATATCATATTCCTAGTAGACAAAATCAAAGCCTTATAAATGTTATTGAATGTATGAATGTAAGAATGAGGCCAGCCTAAAGCAGGGATTCTCAAAAGATCAATCTCTGGCTTCCAGATCTTAGCCATAATAGAGACACTGATGCACTCAGAGGAAAGGGAAAAGGAAAGGGAAAGTTTAATCCAAATCAAGGTCAGTTAAAGGCATAGGTAGCTTTCTCATATTGCTCCTGTGGCAATTCATATTGCAAGCTGTGACTTAATTTTTTAGCCCCATTTGTTTAG
>JAOXYA010000037.1:815709-830520 GCA_028565675.1 Sorex palustris | reverse complement strand
ACAACAAAGTCTCCAACGGAGACGTTACTGGGCCCGCTCGAGCAAATCGACGATCAACGGGAGGGCCTTTACCTTTTTACCTTTTAGTAAAGTGAAAATTAGATCTCTTTTAGAATATTTTAAGTTTCACAATTGCAAACATGATGGAAGGTTCGCTTGAGACCATTTGGGTGAGGATCAATCTGGCACAGAAGACACTCAGTTGTCAGACCCACGTGCATTGCCGTGACTGCAGAGAAACATGCCCTGGTCAGTCACCAGGTGTGGGAGATCTTGGACATGGGGGACAGCTGTGTCCCCTGCAAGCTGTCCCCACCTGCATTGGTCAGTGCTGGACTACTCTAAAATAGAACCTTCAGGGCCTCTGGCAGCGCGAGCCCAGCTCTGACCCTCAGCAGGACACTGCCCTCGGCTCAGCGGGGTGGGCCCTGCCCGGGACTCTCATTTGGGGCCCAGAGGAGGCAGCCCTAGCCTGATGTGTGTGGATGCGGCACATGTGTGCTGGCTACAGGCCAATGCACAGTAGTCATAAACTAATGTGGTTCCAGACACAATACCTACAGCCTGACACTTGGTGCTTAGAGTGTGATGTTGCAGGGGTTGATCTACTTGTGCTGGCTGTGGTCTGATGTGCAGTGGTCAGTCTGGTGCATGGAGCCATGGTCTGATGTGCAGTGGTCAGTCTGCGTGTGGTGACCACTGTCCCAAGGAAGTGGTTAGTCTGTGCATGTGACCACAGTCCCAAGGCAGTGGTCAGTCTGCGTGTGGTGACCACAGTCCCAAGGCAGTGGTCAGTCTGCATGTGGTGACCACAATCCCAAGGAAATGGTCAGTCTGTGCGTGTGACCACAATCCCAAGGAAGTGGTCAGTCTGTGCATGGTGACCATGGTCCCAAGGCAGTGGTCAGTCTGTGAGTGTGACCACGGTCCCAAGGCAGTGGTCAGTCTGCATGTGGTAACCACAGTCCCAAGGCAGTGGTCAGTCTGAGTGTGGTGACCACTGTCCCAAGGCAGTCAGTCTGCGTGTGGTGACCACAGTCCCAAGGCAGTGGTCAGTCTGTGCATGTGACCACGGTCCCAAGGAAGTGGTCAGTCTGCGTGTAATGACCACAGTTCCAAGGCAGTGGTCAGTCTGCACGTGGTGACCATGGTCCCAAGGAAGTGGTCAGTCTGTGCGTGTGACCACGGTCCCAAGGCAGTGGTCAGTCTGTGCATGGTGACCACGGTCCCAAGGCAGTGGTCAGTCTGTGCGTGTGACCATGGTCCCAAGGCAGACGCAGTCCCAAGACAGTGGTCGGTCTGCACGTGGTGACCATGGTCCCAAGGAAGTGGTCAGTCTGTGCGTGTGACCACGGTCCGAAGGCAGACGTCTGTGCATGTGACCACAGTCCCAAGGCAGTGGTCAGTGTGTGAGTGTGACCACGATCCCAAGGCAGTGGTCAGTCTGCATGTGGTGACCACAGTCCCAAGGCAGTGGTCAGTCTGTGCGTGTGACCATGGTCCCAAGGCAGACACGGTCCCAAGGCAGTGGTCAGTCTATGCATGGTGACCACGGTCCCACGGCAGTGCCAGTCAGGTACTCGGCGGCTCTTTTCCTGATGACCCTGTGCCGCCCTAGTGCCTTTGGCTGCGTGTCACTTCTTGCTGTCCACACCCTTTCCTGGTCCACTTATAAGACCGCTATGGACCAGGCTGGCCTGGAGTAGCCCTCTGTCCTTAGGGCTGGGACTGACCCTCGGGGCCCCCAGAGGCGTTGGCACTTCCAGCTGTCCAGCAGAAGAACCCCAGCCCTCCCCTCCCCTCCCTGCCGTGGGCGCCTCCAGGCTTGGCCCCTTAGAGCCGCAGTTTCATGGCTTTAAAGGAGATGCTTCAACTCTGACTGGAAGCCAGTTCCTTGATTCTGTGAGCATTTAGGAGGACGTGTTTATGTGTGTGTACATATCTCTATATACACATACTTTTGACTCACAGCCTATAATTTGTGGTTAGCCTCCAAAAGGCTTTCTATTTTAAGCTATACATTAGCAACTTTTTTATTTTATATTTTATTCAGTTAAAAAAATGGATTGGAGCACAAATTATATAAAACCAAGATTTCTGTCTTCCTCGTGGAGAGACGCTCCTGTACTAACCATCAAAGTAGAGAAGCAGGTACCACTTCCCTAGAAGCCATTCTGGCCCCCCAGACAAGACGGACTGAGTAGTGCTTGGAAGACCCCAACCCATCCCTGCAGTGACCAACGACGTGGCAGGGGGCAGCTGTGATTAGGGATTTTTTCCTCAGGTAAAGCCCACGTGTAAGTAAACAAGGAAACTCAGAATTAAGATGAAGTGCAGGGTACCCTCTGGTCTTGTTTGCCAGAGAATGCCAAACTTATTTGGTCCTCTAGCTCATTTTCATCACTATATAACTGTCATCCCACTGATCTTCGATCTACGTGAACAGGCGCCAGTAGCATCTCTATTCTTCCCAGCGCTGAGATTTTGGCAGGCTCTTCTTACTCATCTTTTCCCAACGATTGGAGGCTCTTTCAGGGTCAGGGGAATGAGACCTGTTGTCGTTACCGTATTTGGCATATCAAATACGCCACGGGGAGCTTGCCAGGTTCTGCCCCTGCGGGCGGGATATTCTAGGTAGCTTGTTGGGCTCTCCAAGAGGCATAAATGGGTAGGAAGTGTCTTATAATGTGTCACGCAGCCACAAAGCGGCCTGGAGCATGGCAGTGGTTGGGCAGTGGAGGTCGGCTGCCGGGTCTGGGTCCCTTGGGGTGGGGAGGGCTCTCACCCGCCCCACAGCTCCTTTTCATAAAAACAAACAAACAAAAAAACAACTCAGGGCCCCTGCTGCCCCATAGGCCTCAAGTGCCTTGAGAGGACAGGGCTGTTCCCCTTGGAAAACCTGATCTAGCCTCGATGCTAAGGTGCCAGAAAGCCACAGATGTTTCCACCGTGACCAGCATCTTAGCAATGGATCTCACTCCTGCCACTCTATTTCTCTCAGACGCAGTTACATTTCCCATTCTGTCCCTTGAGGTGTTACTTTGGATGCAGTGAAACCGAAGCGAATTTATGTCCTGGGTCCCCGTGAAGGCGTCTGGTCCTGAGTTCAGTTTGCCTGTGAGTACAGCTCAGTAGCACCCGCTCTGGGTGGAGGAACAAGATGGAAAAACACGAGTCACCTCGCACCGCAGTCTATATGCGTGTGCACCGTAAATTCATGGTATACAGACTTGAAGGAAACTTACAGATTTGAGGGCTAGAGAAAATATTCCACCTAATTTAGTAATGATTAGACACGATGTTCTGAATCACCAAAATTCTTCATTCTCAACAATAGGCGTTGATAAAGTTTTCATGCTTGGGGGGGGGGGTATGTTCAGGCCACACCTGGCAGCCCTCAGGACCCCTCCTGGCTCCATGCCTCGGGGTTGTAGCTAGCAGGTGGCTAGTTGTAGCTGGTGGGTATTGAGCCCTGGGCCCCCACAGAAAGCCCTTTGAGCTGTCTCTCCAGTTCCTTGGTGTTAATTTTATGTCTTATATGTGACTCTCTTACTCATAAAATAAATTGTTAGCTATCAGTATAACATTATTAGGTTAATAAGGAAATTGTATGTTTAGGGCTTGAAGCAATAATACAGTCACGAGAGTACTTGCCTTCCACACAACCAACCCAGGTTCAATCCCCGGCATCCATAGGATGCCCGGAGCCCTACCAAGAGGGATCTCTGAGTGTAGAGCCAGGAATAAGCCCTGGGCACTGATAGGTGTGGCCCAAACCAAAACAAAGACAAACAAAAGAGCACACACACACACAAAAAGCAATTTTAAAGCGTTTAAAACATTTGTGTGTGTGGTTCTGGGCACTGAATTCGCTCGGGAGAGGTGTGTCCTTTGCCATTGAGCTAGCCCCAGCCCCAGTTTTCACTGATGATTTTGTGAGAGAGATGAACTCGCTTCTAGAGACCCCCATTCCATCCTAAGACAATCTGATAGAGGGGTTTTATAACCAGTACCTTTTAAAAAATTTAAAAGGACTTTGAAATCAAGTTACTTTTGTGTAACGGAAAGGAACCAAAAACAAAACAAAACCCAACAAAACCCCGAAAACCTTACCAACAAGAGAGCCATCTTGTGGAAATACATACAAACTACAAGTATAAAAAATTCTAGTGTATATTGGGAGATGAAAGTAAAATATTTTAGCTCCATGGACACAACTCATCAATAGCAAATTCTAGCCCAGAAATGCAAAAATTCTAACGGAGCTACTGAAATTAGTCTCAGATGCCCCCATTGACCCAGTTTTAATTTTTCACAAGAAAGCAGCAACTTAAAAGACGCTCAAAAGCAACTGAACACAGTTTTTATTTTATCAGAGAATTACCGGAAGTTCCCTGTAAGTTTATAAAGCCGTCAGGAGATACGAGCACTGCCTCTCAATGAACCAAACCCCGAAGGAATTAGGAGGAGTCGACGTCACAGAACCCAGAAAACAAAGGGATTTTGTGATTGGGTGGCACCCTCCCAGAGTGGGGTCAGTGAGGAGTGATGTTTTCCTGACTATGACCCAGGTCGAGCAGGCCAGTGGCCATACGCTGACCACTTCCCAGGAGAGAGTTCTGTGCATAAGCCGCTTCTTTTGAATGGCTGGCCCCCGTGGCACCACAACGCCCAGCCCAGATGAATTTCTGTTAATCTGTTAATCCGGGTGGAGACCTTGTGAAGAACGGTATTCTATCCTCCTGCCAAAAGCCGTTTGGAGGCTTGCTTGCTTTTTTAAGCCCATGGTGTCTCGTCTTCCCCTCACCCCCCACGTATAAATTTCAGTAAGAACAACTTTGCGGGGCAGGGTGATAGTACCACGGGGAGGGCACGTGCCTTGCATGCAGTCAGCATGGGTTCGATCCCCGACATCCCATGCCCAAGCCCTGCCAGGAGTGATCCCTGAGGACAGAGCCAGGAAAAACCCTGAGCACCACCAGGTGTGCCACACCCCTGCCCAAAAAATATTTTTGCTTCACCAAAAATAAAAATAAATGAAAGCACATCTCTCTCCTCTTCTAAGTAGGCAACCCCGCTGTTGAAGAGGCTTTCCCTCCTTCACTGGGTTCTCGGCTCTTTTGTCACAGCTTAGGTGTCTACGTAGTGGCAGATTCTGGGCTCTCTATTCATTCTCTGCGTCCATGGCCCCGTCTTTCCCCACCTACGTTTGTTGTAAATTGTTCAGATTTTGTTTCTACTTGAGTCACTTTTGATCAGAATGTTCCATTTCCTATGAGCTACCTAATCTGAGGTCCTAAATTGTTCATGGAATTCTCACTGTTCTTGTTAGTCATGTCCCCAATTTTGCCCTTCTGACTTTAGATTTTATTTTTGAATTTTTTATTTTACAAAGTAGTTCACAATATTTGATTACATTTAATAGTCAAACACCAATTGCACCACCATTATACCTTCCCATCACTTTATTTTGGGTAGTTTCCATCCCGAACCCCAATCCCTGCCCCAAAGCAGAACCGAAATAATATATTTTGTATTGTTTGTTATGAAAAACCATTGAAAATGCTACAAAAAAGTATCCTTAAAAAGAGTGTGAAGGTTGTTGCATTGCCCCCAGGGACCATTAAGCCCTCCTACAAGAGATCACTAACATGTTGGTAAAGGTTGAGCCTTGTGTGCTTCTTATATATGTATCTGTGGGGGGGGGAAAAAGCGTATTTTCCCCTCTAAGATTGGTTGCCTCCTGCTTTAAACCCTATCAAATATGGTGCCGTAATCTTGGAGTTCAAGTAGGGAGTGTGGTCCAGGAATAGCTTCACTCGTAGGTGATGTGCGGCCGAGTGTGTGGAGAGCGGCTATGGCCATGGTGGCGGCTGGGTTCTGGAGGTTGTCGGCTGCCGTGGTTGGGTCCCTTGGGGCGAGGAGGGGTCTCACCCACCCCCGCTCTGGGGTGCTCTAAGTGAAACAGCCTGGCGCGGGGTCCGGCAGCATGGTTATGGCGAGTGTCATGTTATGCTCTCTTCTGGGAGAGAACATGCGATCTGGACGGTGCTGATGACAAGATTGTCTGGCGCCAGCCAGAGGTGGCTGATGGGCGTGACTGCTGAGTCTCTGGAGACGGGGGCTCTCCGTTCCCATCCCATCGAACCCAGTGTTCTCCGTCACAAAGCCCCACAGACTTTAGCTTTTAGCCTTTAAGATGGTTTAATTTCAACCCTTGAGACCTTTTCAAAGAGCCACCTTCTGCCTCTATAACCTATAATACCCCATAACCTGTGTTACATTAACTCCTATGAACTGTCATGTCATTTGCTTTTTCTATAAAGGACGGTGAGTCCTCGATGACTCAGTTGGGAGCACCCACCCCCATTAGCTCGGAGCCCTGCTGGGCTGTCCTGAGCACGGCTTTCCCGGCACAGGTGAGCTTCCTGTCTGCCTTGGTCCCTGTCTCTCCGTTTTCCCTGTGGCTGATTCTTGGACCCACTGCGTAAGTGTATGTTGTCACCGGAGATTTTTCTGGAGGGGCCTAGGGAGTATTGGGCGTGCTGCTCGGCAGCACTCCAAGTCTGTGTTCGGGGGACTCTGTACCGTCTGTTCAGTCTCTCTGGCCCCAGGAGAACTTTAAGACAATGGCATGAGATGATTGACACATTAGCAAGAATCGCCTGCGAAATTGAGAGACAAGTGGCAAAGGAAAATGTGGGTGCTGACGAGTCATTTTCCAGGCTCTTGCAGTCACCCACAAGAGAAGCTGTGTTGGTACTAACAGAGGTGGAAGGGCATGCACTGAAATATTAATTTGGCAATAAAATCTGCAGAGCTCGCGCAGTGTTTAACTAGGAATTTCTTGATTCTCAAGAAACCAAGGATTCTTTTGCAAGTGAAAGTACTGTTTTGAACTTTCCATCAAAGGAGGTGACGCGACGTTCTGCGATCCAAAGCAAAGGGCAAAACTTCTCTCCACCTGGAAGTGAGCAGTTTCCACGGGGTCCCCAGAGAACGGTGGACGGAGGCACAGTGACAGTTACAGGGCTGACACCACAATTTAAGGTGAAAGAGAAGCCAGGAAAGACAGAAAGAAAGACGTGCCAGCTAAGAGTTTGAGGGAATGGCACTGAGAAGCAATGCAAGAAGGGATCAGATTAGGCAAGAGAAGTCACAGGTGATCTTGATCACGTAGTTTCAGTGGAACAGTAAAGACTGAAGCAGAACTGAAGGAAAGTGAGAGCAACTGAGCGTGCTGAGCTGAAATAGGACCTGGAGAACATTCTGTGTTCTCAGCACAAATGGGAATTGGAGGAGCAGTGGGATTTTGTGTCAGTGGAGTCTCTTCGGAGCATGGGCTGCATAAATGTGCCATGAATAGCCCATGGAAACAGGATTCGCACTGCTGCCTCGAGAGGCGACTGCTACCCACCAGAACCCAGGAAATGCAGGTGTCTCGTGGCGACTAAACAAGACGGTGAGGACTACGGAGTGGCTGGCCTGTCCCCTGGTGGTGCTCAGGTTAAAGCAAATGAACGGCAAGAGACAGGCCAGGAGAGCATTGATCAGGGTGGAGGAGCTGAGATCAGGCAATGAACAGGAAGTGTATAGTGTGGGGAGTTAAGGCCTGGGATTACCCTGGGAAGTTTGCAATTAGAAAGTGCAACACGAAGACCAAGCCAGAGGGTCCTAAGTCTGGTTTCTAACAAGGCGGCAGGAGCTTGCGCTGACAGCACCGGTGCAGCCAGGCGTCTGGTGTGACAGATGGCTCAGCCGGGGGGGGGGGGGGGGGGCGGGGGGGGGGGGGGGGGGGGGGGGGGGGGGGGGGGGGGGCTGAGGTATGTCACCACAGGCCCAGCTGTCAAGTGTCACGGACAACAGGGAGTCAGTTCACCATTTCTCAAAGCAGGATCTTTCCTGCCTATGGATCCATCTGGGCAGATGCTGCGGGGTGAGTGACACTCAGCGGGAGGTCCCGCCCACTGGGCCAGTGCACTGGGGGAGGCCTGAAGGAGGAGACTGGGCTCGATCCATTGTTAACAAAATAGGAAAAATCGTTAATTTTTATTTCAACTTTATTAAAGTGTATGTAACAAAACTGCCTGCTTAGATGTTTAGATAATACAGCGCGCATCTTAGGGTACTCCTGCCATCTAAAATGATGCAGCTATAATAACTTCAAGCACTGATTGCTACTCAGGAGAAAGGGTTAAATCAGACTTCTCGAGTGTGGCTAAATTGTTTTTACTTGCAGTTTATTCTAAGCTAGTAATTCAGCACAAACTGTATCAAGTTAAAACTAATCTTACTTTATTAAAGAATTGGCTTAGAGCATATAGTTAACTCGTATAAGGCAAATATAAAACCGGCGTACTTCCTTCACGGTCTGGCTTCCCAAAAACGTTCTCCCTAAGAAAAGCACCCAGCCCTAGTGTTGTGGCTGCTCTTTTCCGTCCAGCACTCGTCTGAAGGCTCCCAGGTAACACGTCGAGTGACTCATCAGGATTTATCTTCAGCTAAATACAGTGACATCATTCATAAGCCATAAATAATGACACCAGTCCTTTGCGTACATTGAGAAGATCCTCTTGTTGCTAGAGAGGCCAAGAGAAGGAAAGAACCAAAAGTCACTAGGAAATTCTGTGATTCCCACTAACGGTTTGAGTATTTCTCAAATTTCTTTATTGGGGATTTATTTTTTCTTTTCGCTGTACCCGGAGGCAAACCTTGCATCTCATCTGTGGACGGCAGGCACTCTACCACTGAGGTACACCCCTGGCCCTAGGAATTTTAGTTTTTAAAGAAAAGTAAACCAGACTTAATCTGAATGGTTTAAGGAGCAACTAAGCCTCAAGCTAAACCAGCTTAGCCACAACCTTCTGTACTAGTTCAACCTACTGAGATGCTGTTACAATCTGGAAAGCACATTCAATACCCTCTCTGCTCGCGAGACTCACCTTCACCTTCATTGGCCATCTGACACCTGCCGTCCCGGAGAAGCACCAAGGACGCGGCCAGCAGGAGCGAGGCTTTCAACCCGCCCAGGTGCACTCCCCACAGTGAGGCTAATAGTCTGCGAGCCCTTGACAAGCTCAGTTTTTGTTTTGGACCACATCTGGCAGTTCTCAGGGAACCCTATGCAGTCCTGGGGCTTGAATTGGGGTCTGCCATATGCAAGGCAAGCACCCGAACTCCTGTATGATCTCTCTGGCCAAAGCCGTGCAAGAATTTTTCTGTGAAAGAACTAAAATCCCATACTAGGGATGGATTACCATTTCCTTAAGAAGTCTCTCTTGCAGTATTTTCATGTCTTCTTTCATTGAGCACATCTGGAAAGAGACACATTTCTCCAATAAAATTTACTAAGAAAAGACTAACCATTGTTGAAATGTACATTATATAAAACTATAGGATTTTTACCTCAGCAGTAAAAACAGTTTCTTCGTAATCAGTGTTGTAGAAGACATATTTTTCCAAAGCAGCTTTCAAAAGGTGAAGCCTAATGAGTAAGATGAAATTAATATTTTCATTTAGGAGAAATTCAGATGAAATGGCTAAATTTGACAAGTTCTAGATATACCTCTGCTGTTCACATTTTTGATAGCCAGCAAACTTCTGACAGATCTTTTCCCAAAAATCCTACATTTAAAAATACAATATGCAGTTATACTTTATTACTTAATACAAACAAAAATAAAAACTCGGCCGACATTATATCTCTGCTAGTCCAAAAGAATACAACGTGGATTATAGGCTAAGAACACCTCCAACGTCATAGAGTCTTCCAGATAAAACTGAAAGTAAAAGACACCTTATGTTGCATTCTATCTGCTCCAGTTGTGGGGGCATCTGTTTCAGGGTCACAGACCCAGGGCTTTGCAAATGCAGGCTAGCTCTGGGAGCACAGGGATTATGGAGGGTTTCAGGAATAAAACTCTGCTCAGTAAGTGTTTGTAAGTTAGGGTTATCAGTAGTACCTAAGGTCAGAGAAATAGTACAGTATGCACTTGTCTTGCATGTGCCCAACACATGTTCACAATTCGGCACTGGATATGGTCCCCCAAACCCACCAGGAGTTAAGTCCCGAATGCTGCTAGTTTGGCTCAAAATCCCAAACAACGAAAAGCTCATAACAGTACAAACCGCAAATTCTTTCTCCAAATCTTTCAGAGTTTGTGAATCTCTTTCAAATTTCTCCAGCTCTTCTATGATGATGAATTGGAACTTATCGAGTTTTTTAATCCTATTAAAAGAACAAAATGAGATTTTAAAAACTACTGCACTCAGAATATACACATTGCATAAATGATTTTTATTACAGACCTATATTCCTGAATGTGATGTTTCACTGTTTTCACATGTTGTTGGGCTGTTTTCCAAGACTCCTTCGTAAAATACTTCATCAGTTTCTCATGAACCTGAAAATATATACATTTTTTTAAACCTTAAGTTCTTTGAAAAATCATCACTGCAGTCCTGTCCATGCAGTGCCCAAGGCTTGGCAAAGCAGAGCATCTGGTACAGAGAAGGCTCTTCCTTCCACAAGGGAGGTTGAGGGAATTTTCTGAGAAATTCACCGTATTTACAAATATTCTCATGCTTATCCTTATCTGCAGGAAAAGAACCAAAACCTAAAACTGTACCTTGACTTACTTGGTTTCCATAAGAACATCTAGACATGGACATGTAACAAAATATATAAATCAAGGTAGATTAAGGTAGCCTTTTGAGAAATCAAATTCAAACAACGAATATATAAATTTGGGGGGTGGCCACACTCAGTGATGCTGGGATCAAGTCTGCTTTCAAAGCATGAGCTCCAGCTCTCTGCACCATCTCCCAGGGGCGAATACTCTGGGTTGGGATTGCTGGCCCGGAGACGGTGCTGACTTAAGGTATGTTTCTGCACATGCTAGTAACAAGAAGACTCTCCCCCTTATATATTGCCCTATAAGACAGGTGTGTGTATGTGTACATATATATAACATATATACATATATATACATATGTATATGTGTATAGAGATAGATAGATAGATAGATAGATAGACAGACAGATAGATAGATAGATGAGTAACGAAGAATGGTTTTAGAAAACAGAGTACAGAAGTGGCAAAACAGAGCAAAGTGGAATTTCTGAGTATGGTCGCTCACCCTTTACCAGACAGGGTCTAGATCATGTCTACTCCCTTCCCCTCGGTGGGATGACAAGCACAGACAAAGAAAAAGCACTGGAGGCGAGGAGAAGACTAGGACCCCTGCTCTGCAAGTGTGATGTCTCAAGACGAATCCCGCAGCTCTGCTGCGAGAGCACTGGACGCAGGGTGTGCCTCGGCCAGACCCTGACAGCAGGGGTAAGCGAAGCACACAGAGACCAGGGAGATCAGAGAGTTTTACAAACCATTTCAGTTTTTCATCAGTAAATGAGAAAGATCAATGAAAATGGGTGTTCTGCTCTCCAAGAAGCAGTTGAGAAGCTACAAGAAAATATGCTCTACTCCCGTACTGGACATAAACCATCACTGAAAGAAGAACTCAGTAACTCACCTTGACTTTCTTCTGAATTTCAGTATTGGCTTTCTCATATATCATTTCTACATTCGAATTTTCAGTTTCCTCCTCAGGAATACTTCCATTATCTCCTAAGTATGGGGACAGAGTTTCAGATTTTTCTTAAAAAATTAAGACAATCGATTAAAGTTAAAAATAACTTATTATGGTGCCGCCAGCAGGTCAATCTGTACTGTGAGGCAAGTGCACCAGCAGCATGATGGCGCCTTCAGACTTCCAGATACCCCAAAATTGCTGCTGTGCCTCTGGCCAGACCCCAACAACCTGGGGCAAAGTTTACCAAGAAAGTAAACGGCCGAAAGTTAGGTATGTCGAAGACACACCCACAAACCACTTTTGGCTCAGCTTTATAATTGGAGGCATGGCCTCTCTGGTTCCTGATCGAACTGCTTAATGGCCATGATCCCAGAGACTCAGAAACAAATCTTGAAACCCAGCGGCTTTGGGCAGAAATGCATTCAGTCCCTGCAGTAGGTTACTGGTGCCGGGCCAACCCAGGTGGGAATAGGTTTTGTGCCTTGGCCTGTTCCCCTGGGTGGCCCGGTAGCCGCCATCCTTTAGAAGCCACTGGACAGTCAGGTTTGGGACGCCAGTGACGAGACACACAGGGCCTCATGGGATGAGGGTGGAGCCAGGCCTGTCCTCCCCACCCCAACGAGACCCCAAGTCATCGCCCACGAACAGCCTCTCTGGCTTCTGATCAAGCTGCGTAACGGCCATGATCCCAGAGACTCAGAAACAAATCTCGAAAACCCAGTGGCTTTTGGTGGAAATGCGTCTGGACCCTGCAGTAGGTTACTGTCGCCGGGCCATCCCAGGGAGGAAAGGGTGCTATCCTTCTGCCTGCTTCCCCCTGGCAGCATGGTGGCCATCATCCTCCAGGGGCCATTGGACAGTCAGGCTTGGGCCCACAGTGACAAAACTTGTTGGGCCTCACGGGATGGGGATGGAGCTGGGCCTGTCTTCCTCACCCCAACAAGACCCCAAGTCATTGCCCACGAACGGCCTCTCTGTCTTCTGATCAAGCTGCCTAAGGGCCATGATCCCAGAGACTCAGAAACAAATCTCGAAACCCAGTGGCTTTTGGCAGAAATGCGTCTGGACCCTGCAGTAGGTAACTGTCACCAGGCCACTACAGGGGGGAAAGGGTGTTGTCCCTCCGCCTGCTCCCTTTTGGCGGCTCGGTGGTCATCATCTTCCAGAGGCCATTGAACAGTCAGGTCTGGGCCTGCAGTGATGAAACTTGTTTTGCCTCACAGGATGGGGGTGGAGCCGGTCCTGGTCTCCCCGTCCCAATGAGACCCCAAGTCATCGCCCACGAATGGCCTCTCAGGATCCTTATCAAGCTGTTCAACGGCCATGATCCCAGAGACTCAGGAGGAAATCTTGAAACCCAGTGGATTTTGACAGAAATCCCTCCAGATTTAAGTGTTAAAATTTCGGAATTTCAAAGTCACATGGCCCTACTGCAGCCACGTAACATCATATGTTATTCATAACCAGCAATAGAACACAAATTGTCTACTGTTGCCTTTTCAATAGATCTGAGTGTTTGGGTAAAATCTCAAATAATAATGGTGGGTCTGGTGACAAAATATTGAATGTGATCAAAGTAGAGAGAGAGAAATGTAGAAATCATCTGCCCCACAGGTAGGGGGAGGGTGTGGGATGGGGGTATACTGGGAGTTTTTGGTGGTGGAGAATAGGTACTGTTGAAGGTACAGGTGTTTCATTGTATGACCAAGACTTAGACCCGAAAGCTTTGTAACTGCTCTCACGATGATTCAATAAATAAAATTATAAAAAATAAAAAAAAAGAAGTAAGGTGGAGTTCATGCACAATTCAATCAGCTAATCAGTGGCTGAATAAATAGCAGTTCTCCTACATTAAAAAAGAAAAAAAAAGACTGCAAAGGTATCAGATGATCTAAAGTTGAAACAGTAAGGAGACTAAAAGGAAAGTTTCTAGGAATGTATAAGGAGCAGTGGCTGGCAACTTCTGATACTGATCTAACTCACCATGATCTAACTTCAGTAGCTGTTCTAGAGACAATTAAGACAAAACTATCAATGACACTTTTTTAAGTTCTTGACTCAGAAACTAGGAGAGAGAATAAGACAATAGCTGTTGCTTAAAATTAACAAATTTTGTTAATTTTTAACACAGATTATGAAAATAAAATTTGGTACTTTGAATAGAATTTTTTTCATAATAAAGTTACAGAAACATCTGTGATTTTGAAATCCGGCAGCATATAGAAAATAGAACGATCTTGACAAATACTAATGAAAATTAATATACTTGGAGTAACAATATGGCTCAAAGAAAAGCTAAGATAATCTTATTATAGCTAAAGGAGATGTAGTAGCAAAAAATTAAGTAAAAGGATTTCCTGTTGGAACATAAAAAACAGAAAATAAATCAAATGAACTTTATCTCCTTAACAAAAAGTTATCAAGCTTTTTCTGTGTAAAGTTTTGAATTTACTATTTATGTTTGGGGAGCTACAGGTTCTCATCATAAAGACCATGATAGCAAAAAAAGACATACTGCACGTGACAAAAAAAGTGATATAGCCATATTTATCGAAGATTAACATGTTTTAGTCTGCAAATTATAGTTGACTATCCTTGGTCTTGAGAATTAGTTTTTGATGCAAACTATAATGGTAGTATCTTGCATATTATAACAATAGATAATAATAAATTATTAAATAAATATAAAGGATTAAATAAATAATGAACCTGTACTTATTTTTTGAGTGGAACATAAGAATAACTTCAATGCTCCAAACATTGCATTCTAACATAAAAAGATTTCAAACTAAAAAAATGTATGAAGTATAAAAACGAATCCAGTGGACAACTACAATACTATTTGTTAAGAACTGATAAATCTCTAAGACAAAGATAAATGAAACTTTTCAGATATAAGTGACCTATAAGTATCTTAACTATAAAACTTCCAAGGTTTGTAAGTGAAACATCCCACAACCATCATATGTGGAGCCTAAAGTGAAGGATTCACCTCAGACCTATGGTTATAGTTTTTGTCTAATATAATAAAGTATACTTTGTTATTTAAAATGGTCATAATGAAATCATTCCAGTTTGAATCATCACTTAATCACTTAATCCCCGTTATTCATCGATTTAATCGAGCGGGTGCCAGTAAAGTTTCCATTCATCCCGGTTGCGTGCTAGCGTAGCCCAATGGTATCTGTTCGTTGTAGGAACATGTAGAGCCTCAAACCGA
>JAOXYA010000037.1:775931-790009 GCA_028565675.1 Sorex palustris | reverse complement strand
AACAAAGTCTCCAATGGAGACGTTACTGGGCCCGCTCGAGCAAATCGACGATCAACGGGAGGGCCTTTACTTTACTTGGCTATTCTAAATGCCACTGCAATGAACATTGTTGGGCATCTATCTTTTCGATTTAGTGACAATTGCCAAAAAGTTGAATGAATTGTATAACTGGATCATATTGTAGTTCTATTTTCAATGTTTTGAGACAGTTGCATATTATTTTCAATACATCAAGGAAATTATATCCTTACCAACAATAAATTAAGATTCCTTTCACTGCATTCCTCCCAGCATTGGTTGTTTCAGATTTTTTTGTAATATGCCATTTTCATTGGTATGAGGTGATAGATTCCTTATTGTCATTTTGATTTGCATTTACTTCATAATTAATGATGATGAACACATTTTCATATTCCTGTTTGGCCATCTGCATGTCTTTTTTGGAGAAGTGTCTATCATACTCTTCTCTCCTTGTTTTCATGGGGTGGTGTGGATTTTTGTTTTTGTTGAGTTTTGTAAGCACCTTATATATGAAACAATTGCATACTTTCGCATATGTAGTATGCAATTATTTTTTCCCATTCAATAAGATAGCTTTTTATTTTAACTGTAGTATCTTTCACAGTGTAAAAACAGTTTAGTTTGATATATCCCTCTTGTTTACTTATACTTTCACTTTCTTTGCCAATGTGATAGAACTATTGTAGACATCTCTGAAGTCAGTATCATGGAGAACTCAGGCTACATTTTCATCTGTTCATTTTATGGATGCAGGTCTAACTTCAAGGTCTTTAATTTATTTTGGATTGAATTTTGTGTATGGTATAAAGTATATAAAATACTCACTTTTTTCCTTACTTCCTTCCTCCGTCTCTTCCTTTTTCCCTCCCTCTCTCCCTCTCCTTCCCTTTTCCCCTTTATCTCTCCCTACCTGCATTCCCTCCCTTTCTTCTTTCTTTTCTTCCACTTCTCCCAGCACACTTGTTGGAGAGATTTAAAAATGAAAGTGAATTAATCCCTCTTTCATTGTGCTGTTTTCCTCTCTAGTGAAAAACACCATTATCAATTTTTTATGTAACTTTCTAGTGACTTCTCTGTGTATGTGTATTTTTTATAAATATAATTTAAGAAAATATATAGAAATTGAAGCACACAATATAAACTACTCTATATAAAGCTCTTTTCAATTAGAGCATATGGGTAACATGGAAGTGATGTAAACAAGCCAGTAATTGGCTTCCCTTTAATATTAGAAATCACAGGAGAGTCAGGTATAATGGTTAAAATAATAAAAAATAATAATTTAATGTTCTTTACCTATGGTGATATTATTAGAGGCCATAAAATGTAAAATCAAAATACACATTTTAGAAGCTAAGTGATTTTTACATGCTACAAGCTGCAAGCTACATATTTTAGGAACTAACGGATTTTTACTTGCTTAGCCCAAGGCCAGAGTTACCACAAACAATAAAGGGAGCTTGTAACAATGAGAAACTCAAAGGTCTTTCTCCTTTCATTTCACAGTGAGATTGCAGATTCAGAAAGACATTAAGTGGCAGGAGAAACAAATGATTAAAAAAAGTGAAGAAAAGGCTAGATTAAGAGACAGCTCAGTTTCATATCACTTAATATCTTTAAATGTGCTTCAGTTACATGAAAGAATTACCTTCCTCTATCACAAAGTCTCTGAGAAATGAAATAATGCATGTGACAATAGCATGTATACTGCAACATATTAGAACATCTGTAGCAAAGTTATTTTTTAATATATAAAACTACAGGAAAAAGAATGTGAGGTAGCAGCTGTGGATAAATTAAATAATAATGAATTGATAAATATGTATTGAAATCTCCCTGTCATTGTTTTGTGCAGCCATGTAATAATAATTCAATCTGATAAATATTTAGGAACTATTATTTTAAGGCATATGATAGATACAGCAAGTGACACAGCTACTAAAAAAAACAGCAGGAAGCCAGGAATCTCAGGAGCTCAATATTTTATTTTTAATAAATTTGTTTTTTATTAAAGAATTGATATAAAAAGTTATTGATAGTTGAGTTTTAGGCCTACAATATTTCAACACCAATCCCTTTACTGGTATCAACTTCCATCCACAAGTGTTCCCATATTCCCTCCCTACCCCAACCCTCACCCCATCTTTGCCTTTTAATTTGACAGGCACATTAACAAGTTTCAGTGGTCAAAGTTTAGATCTCATGTATTCAGTTTAGTTGAGTCTGTGTTTTGAATATCTGGCTATACCACTCTGTCATACCACCAATATAACTAAAGTCCTGATGCCTATTCACCCATTACTTCTCTGTCTCTTCTTCCCCTCTTGATTTTTTTACTTTGTTCTTTGAAGGTAAAATCCTTGATCCCAAAATGAGGGATAGTGAGTAAACATGTGGGCTCAGTCTAAGGGAATCTTAATAATCTGCATCTTTCTGACCTTTTATGAAACATTCCATTTGTAACAACTGAGATCTTGGAGTCTACATTAAAAATGAAGCCAAATCATAATGTTTTGTTAAACTGTGATATGCTATTCAATTTTTTATGAGGCATTACCCCCAAATGAGCTGATAGAAGGAAACTAGACATAAAATTTTGATGTAATTTTTCAACCATTTTCCAACTTCTCTATGAATGTCCATTTCACCTTAAATACACTGGATTCACTCATTTTAAAATATCCTTTTAATAATCGTCTCATTTTGGCTGTTAGACTTGCACATGAAGTTGTGGGGTGTGTTTAGCTACAAAATTCACACATGAAGCAGAATGACCTATGTCCATGAATTCATGCCAGTTCACACAACAAACCCAAGGGCATGCTGATGCATACAGCTCAGCACAGAGGGAACGTATCCCACAGTCAACAATTAAATCAAGCACTAGCAGCAGATGGAAAGTAGAAGTTATAACAACTCCTCTAAGATAGAGACTAAGATATAGTGACATATTTATCCCTTTAAAATATCTTATCCTGAGGTTGCAGTTTCATCACAGTCATGGGGAAAATAGTCCCTTTAAGACCCAAACATAAAAACTCTTCATTTACAAAGTATTCTTTTGCTTGGAAAATTTAAATTCCTAATAATCTTTTGTTCTATTTTCTGGGAAAGAGGGGCAGGCCACACTATGTGATGTTCAGCATTTACTCCTGGCTCCGGACGCAGGGCGTCACTCAGTGACCTGTATGTGGTAAGGACTGTATGTAGTGCCCGGGATAGAACCCAAGTTTGCCACATGCAAAGTAAGTGCCCACCCTGCTCTACTGTCTCTCCAGCCTTAGACCTGTTTTTTTCTTTGCTTTAGTCACTGTCAGTTATTCAGAGGTGGGTTGCAGTTGTCTTCCCCTGCTTTATTCAGTCTTTTTCTTGTGATTGAGAAGTCAGTACACCAGTAAGTACTTTCAGGTGACTGAAAACAACAGTCGTGAAAAGTAGACAACAAAGAAGTAAAAAAGTAAAGACTCTTAATACTTGAGTCAAATTTCTTTCTTCTAGTAAGAAGTTATAAATATTTTATTAAGTGTTAAGCATTCTATTAACAGTCTCTCTCTCTCTCTCTCTCTCTCTCTCTCTCTCTCTCTCTCTCTTTTATGTTCAGCCCAACTGATGCCAAAAGTTAAAAAAAAATTTGCTATCTGCCGCCTCCCCTCAGCATTTTATCTTTTTGGGAGGTGGTGCTGAGGAGCTACTTCTAGTTTTGTGGTTGAGTATCACTCCTGGCGGGGACTTACACCACCCTGTAATACTTGGCCTCAAGCCTAAACCACCAGCAAGCACAGCATGCTCAATCACTGAGCTACCTTTCCAGCTCCCCTGGCCATTTTGATGTTCATAATCTTCCTGACATTTATCACCAACTCAATATGTTTGATTCTATACATATAGATAACAGAGAATATTGTATGTACATATCCAATAGACAACTCTTGCACCCAGTCTTTTTTACAATAAAATCATATTCATGACATGTTTTTGATTTATATTTGGAGGCATTATGAATAGTTTATATTTTAATTCTCAGTTCCTTTTATTGAGGCATCATGGTTTACAGTGGTATGGATTGTATTGTTTTATATTTGCAGTACCACTAATTCAACTTTGCCACCAGTGTTACAATCACTTCTTATTTGGTTTTTTTCTCTTGAAAAAAAAACTTTTATTTATTTGCTTACTTGGGTAGATGAACATTTTTTTCCCTCAAAAATTTATATATCAGAGCTGTGTCTTTTTGATTCTTTTTTTTTAAATCTTTATTAATTTTTTAACCGAATAGCCATCAGATACACAGCTACAAAGTTGTTCACGACTGGGTTCAGTCACACAATGTTCGATCCCTTCACCAGTGTCTATTTCCCACCACCAGTACCCCGAGTTACCTTCTCCCCAGCTGTCTCTACATCACTTTTCTTCTCTCCCTCCCTCCTTCTCTCTCTCTCACTCTCTCACTCTCTCTCTCTCTCTCTCTTTCTCTCGCTCTCCTTTTGGGCATTATGGTTTGCAATACAGATACTGAAAGGTTGTCATGTATATCCTTTTACCTACTTTCAGCATTCAGTTTTTGTCCAAGTTTGCAATCACTCCTTGTGAAGCCAAAGGTAATTATCCTACCAGCAATCTGATACTGCAAAATAAAATACCTCAAACATTATGACTTAAACCCAAAATCACTCTTAGTCCCTTCAGTAGGGATAACCATTGGAGTGATCAAGTTCAGTCATAGCCACTGGTAGCAAGTTTTGAAGAAAACAGGATGTGGGCTGGAAAAACACCTCCAAATTGTCTACTACAATTACAATTCCAATGAAAAGAAGGCAGAAAAATGTGATTATAAACAAAATGCTAAAGTATAGAAGGAATTATATTTAGCACTCTGTGTGGGATACAAATGAGTAAGAACACAGCCAAAGAAGTGAGCAAGGAATGGTGAAAAGGGACCACCTAGCACAAAGGAGAGAAGTTCATTCCAGGCATGAACACTGAAAAGCTTGAAATATAGGATAAATCATTGGAACTTAGAAAGCCTTGCTGAGAAGTATGAAAGAGGTGATGATGAGGTCAAAAGGAAGAAGAGAGAGGGGCTGGAGAGATAGCACAGCAGGCAGGGCATTTGCCTTGCATGCTGACGACCCGGGTTCAATTCCCAGCATCCCATATGGTCCCCTGAGCACAGCCAGGAGTAATTCCTGAGTGCACATCGCCAGGTGTGACCCCTCCCAAAATAAAAAAACAGAAAAAAGAAGAAGAGAAACAGATACACTTACATAAATAGCCGAATCTTCACTTGGTGTCTTTCATGGACCTGGCCCTGCACTGCAAGCACCTTAACCCCTGTACCATCTCTACACCTGACCTTTGTTGAAAGACTGGTAAAAATAACCCCTGTACCTGTTCTGCATGTCAATCCCCAGGGTGGTACTGATGGTACATTTCTAAGGCATCTGGAGGATATACACTGCCTGAAACGCTGCAGAAGATTCTCCTCCTGCATGTTATTGTTGAAAGAATAGTGTTTATTTTGAGAAGATTACAACAAAATACAAGCAGCTTCATCCAAATGAGAGGATCTCATTTTTTTAAGGAGGCTCTCAAGGAGTTCTCAGGGACTCCTGGGACCCTCCTGGTGGCTCTTGACCAACCAGGCCGAAGTTCAGTGCAAGGGCCTGAAGATGTGATGCTTTTTACATCCTGAGATGAGAGGGATTCTCAGCACCCTCCGGAAGTGCTAGGAGGCCTCCAGAGCTACACCTGGAGGTGCTCAAGGGCCTCCAGTGCTGCACCCAACAATACCTGGAAGACAATATAGAGCTAGGGATGCAACCTAGGTAAGCTGCCTACAAGGCACATATGTGCCTTAGTCCTTGTACTATCTCTCCAGCCCCAAAGGACTAAAGAATGAGAACTGAAATTTTATATTAAAGTGAGTTTCATATAAAATTTTACTTTTTATTCTTTAGATTTCTCCACCTATAATTAAATATAAAGTGAATAATATTATAATGTTGTGTGTCATACTTATATTTCTTTCACAGCAGGATGAAAAGTACAAGCTTGGTTGAACTGTACTGTTCAAACAAGAACTCTGTGGAGGACACTTTGGCCTCCAACAAGACTCTATGCTTTAGACTTTAATGACAACTCCAATAACACTGAATGCAAGTTTATTTTTTGTCAGGCCCTATCAATAGACTTTACACAAATGAAACACACTCATTCCTCACAATAAGTGAGGTAGACACTATTATCATTCCCCGTAGATGAAGAAATTAAGATATGAAGAATGTAGGTCCTTTGTCCAAACATATGGTTAGTAATTGATGGGACTGGATTTAGATCCAGATTGTGTTCTTCCAGAATTATTGGTCTTGTGTCTCTTAATTAATTATGAACCTAAATGTATATATTATGTCCAGCATCAGTGGTGTAAGTCATATACATATACTTCTAGTGTAGGATCATATATACACTTCTTTGTCCCAATGAATAAAACTACAGAGTTAAAGATGCTTATTTTCCAACGTAGTATATGGTGGGATTGTAACTTGTCATACAGACCCTCCAGTCAAAGCTTTATTTTAGGTCATTTGAGATTCACAATACTTTCCCTGATGATGTAGGACTTTTCATTCTCTTCTCCTGGATATCCCAGATTAGATACCCAGTCTCAGTTTAATATACTTTGCTATTCATTAACTCACACCTCTCTTGGCATGGCTGAGCCATGCAGATTTCTCAGAATTTCACAGACGACTGAAACATTTAGTTTTCTCCTGATCATCTCTGCCCAGCCCAGAGTGATACTGTGCAACGGCAACTCAAACTGACTTCAATATTAATGCTCTTCTGATGTCTTGTGCTAAGGACAGGAGGTTATAGCTATGCCTAGGCACTGTACTGCTTTTTCGAGACTGGTAAAGCATCCCAAATCATTGCTGAATCTTCCCTTGATAGACGCTGGCTCAGAAAGGACAGGACCCCTCTAAGTAACCCAACTTTGTCATCCCTTCTATTGTGGTGTGTGCCTTCTGTGACTGGGTTCACAAACCAACTGCTATTTTAATCTTCATTGTAAGGATGAGTCAACATCCATATGCCTTGCATCACTGCTAATCTCATATTTTATCAAATTTTATTGCTGAAAGGATCAATGTGAATATCATGAATGTCATCTCTCGAGTGTCAGTGACTAATGTAAGTTGGCAGTTCCTGGTGTTTTCACATGAACCTTGGATAAGGTGGAGTTGAAATAAGACCTTTGAAGTTATAAAAACCAGTGAAGTTAAGGGGTTAGTATGCACTTGGTCAACCCTAGTTCAGCCCCAGCACCATATATCCCTTCAATCCCCAGAATTACCATTGCAGTCCTGAAGGCTTCAAGCACATCTGGGTATGACCCTGGAGGTTCCTAAATATATAGCCAGGTGAATCTGGTGACTCCTGGCACCACAGAACCCAAGTTGCACTGCCTCACTGGGACTTCGCACTGAACCCCTGCCATGATTGGTTGAGAATTGCTTGGAGTGGGCCCCAGGCCTCTTGAGCATATCTAGGGACTCTTCCTCCACCAGAAAAGAGAGAGTTGTTGAGGATCATCACCTCAAAAAGAGGGAAAAAAAGAGAGAGCTGTTCAAGATCATCAGCTGAACAGACAGAGTTTACTCTAATTCTTTATGTGGATTAAAAGCAAGACTGAAGGGAAAGAGTAATATTACAGTGGGTGGGGTGTTTGCCTTGCATGTGGCCAACTCAAATTCGATCCCCTGACCCAAGCACTGTCAGGAGTAATTCCTGAGGGCAGAGCCAGAAGTAACCCTGAGCATCACTGGGAATGACCCAAAGCAAAAACAAAACAAAACAAAACAAAAAATCCAAACAAAAACAAGATTTGGCAGCTCGACTGACTGGAGGACTCTTCATTGCTAAGAAAATTCCTGATTTCTCTTTTTCTGCTGCTTTTCTCTTTCTCTCTAGTCAGCTTTCCTAGACTTTTTCCTGAGACCATTATGTTCTTTTTCCTTTTAGACTCTTGAAGAGCACATTGAACACCGAGTGTTTCTATGTCATAATGGTTTGGTTTCTGCTCCAAATAATGTTTTCTGAATTCATTTTCCTCGCATGTCTTAGTTCATATTTTCTGAGAGAATGAATCTGTTGACTTAACACTCAGCAGGTTTTTATGAACATTGAGTCAGGGGTTGCAGGCCAGCTTTGTACCAGGCCATCTCAACTGGTCCATTCTGGTGGGATGATGATGAGAAAGGGCACATCTTCAAAAGTAGGTCCTTCCCTCTCTTCCCATAAGAAGCTACTGGGATGGTAGGTGCTACTATAGCCAGTGTAGATGACATAGTTGGGACTAAGCTCTTGGAAACTCATTATTACAAATGTTATGCATTTAAATTAAATTGGTACTGTTACATTTTTAAGTGTTCAAATTGACAGTCATTTCTAGTGAGTCTTTTGATCATTAAAATATATGATTATTCCCATTTTACATGGTAATTCTTTAACAAAATGATGTTTTTTTGAATAAAGCACATTTTTAAATGAGTAAATTATCAAAGAAAGGTTCAAGACTACTTACAATCTCTTTCATCTTCTTAAGCTTCAAAAGCATCTCTATTTTTTTCAATCTTTTCTTTGAAGTTTGATTTCAACTATCACCAACTTCACTTTAACTTAGGTCAAATAGTCATTAAAATGAATCTCCCAGACGCATAAAAAAGAGACAAAGGACCAATAAAGTCAGGTTCCACAAAATTATCTTCTTCAGATAATTTGTAGGAGAGAAATGACAAGTTCAAAGATGAAGATATATATGTGTATATGTATATATATAATCATTTTAATTTAATGGTCTCATGAAAATCTAATCAAAAGGAATTTATATTCCCAAAGACAGAGTTCTCTTGGCAATTTTGAAACTTTTTGTTCTAGAACTATCAGTTCCTTTTGCCCACACCCTTTTTTTTTTATGTTACTAGCTCTGAAAGGGTCTGATTCATCTCTTTGGTAATTGGACCAGAAGTGGCAGGTGACTCAAACTCAGCATTCAAATTCTCTTTTCTAGCATAGAAATTGTATAAAACAAAACAAGTAGATCAAATCAATTGACATTTTAAGGCTCCAGAGCCAAAAGGGAATATAGAATTCATAATAGAATTGATTTTATGGCCAAATTTAAAATAAAGCTAAATGCATAATCTGAATGCAGCTGTAATTATAGGGAAACAAATCCAAAAGACCTATAGAAGACATTTCCATCATGAAAATGGAGCTGCCCTTGCAACGAAAAATTAAAACAATATTCTGAGAAAAAACAATGGGATCTGTGTAAGGAAGTTTAACTCCCAATCTATGTCATTAGATTCATAGAATTTATTCAGATCTTTACATATCTTTCTCCTTCGTGATACAAGAAACTGTATCATGTTTCTTTTTTGTGTAATTACATTGAAATAAATGTTTCTTATGTGCATATTTTTATCTGGATGAATACTGCCTTTAATGTGTTTTCAAACACTGAAGGGTTGGCCTCCAACCCTTCCAGAGCTCTTTAAAGAAAACTGAAGGCAAACACAAAAGCATGTACATCCTAAATATTTGCCAAGAATAGAAATTTCATTCAGAATGGTATTTGAAGAGCACCTTCTGTGAACAAGATCGAACTCAATAGAAAAGCTTTTCCTAATGAGATGAATGATTCAGTCATTGTGATCATTTAGCAGATTATATGGAGCATTCACAGTATGTGTGAAGTACTGCCAACAATTCTGGAGCCCTGAAGGAGATTAGATGAGTTATAAATAAGGTTTCCAGAGGGATGCCGAATAAATCATGGTTATTTTATAATATTCCTTAGTTCATTGAATATCAGAATGATTTTATAGAGGGAGCACTATGCTTGAGAGTTTGGGGGTTTGAACCACATGGTAAAAATCAAGTTTCACTGACAGTGGATTCTAAGTTTAACCAAAGTCCAATCGATCATGTTTCTAAAAATTTTAAACAAGTCAACAGGTCACTGTCACTTTCACTGTCCTCCTGTTGTTCATCAATTTGCTCGAGCGGGCCCAGTAACGTCTCAATTGAGATACTTGTTACTGTGTTTGGCATATCGAATACATCATGGGGAGCTTGCCAGGCTTTGCCATGTGGGCAAGATACTCTCGGTAGCTTGCCAGGCTCTCTGAGAGGGGTGGAGGAATCGAAGCCAGCTTGGCCGGGCTGGCTGTGTGCAAGGCAAACACCCTACCGCTGTGCTATCGCTCCAGCCTTGTACTGTTCAAGTATTAAAAACTAACCCACGATCATAAAAAAACAAAGAATTTACCCCCAGCAAAGAACTTGTATATAAGAAAACATACCAAGGATAATAGAAAACTAATACTGCTTCCTCTTCCTTTCATTACAGATGGTCCTCCTGTGAAAACCCCACCCAATCGTGGTGGCCAGCTGATTCTGGAACAGATAGCTGCTCTCATTTTAAAGAGGTTGTTTCGTACTCTTCGGGCCTGGAAATGGACTCTTTCCAACCTAATGTTGCCAGTCCTCTTTGTAGCCTTGGCCATGGGCCTGTTTATGGTGAGGCCTGTAGCCATTGAGTACCCGCCCCTCAAACTAACACCTGGCCATTATGAAAGCACTGAAAGCTACTTTTTCAGGTAAAGTTCTTCGTTTTATTTCATCAAAATTTTGTCTGGATAATGATGAATTGCAATTACTTTGATAGTTAAATCTTTCCTGGTAAGCATTTTAAATGTACTCATTTTTATTATTTTGGGGATGTGCTATGTTCACTTGGGTAAAATTTCAGATGCTACCCCTTCTTGAGGGACTTGTATTATGGAAGATGCTTAGGATGATGGGGCATAACTGGTCCTCAGTATCACTGGTAACTTGAGACTCTAGTCTGGGGACCACCTTCTACAATCGACGAAGAAGGACATGGTGCTAATGGCTGAGGACCAAGTTCACACTGGTCAATAGTGATTTATTAGAAAAAGGGAAAGCTAAAGATAATTCTGGATTTCAGGAAAGAATATAAATGTATATTTCACAAATACCTCCAGGGTTACTTTTGGGATGTGTCCAAACCTATGAATTAAAGTCTCTTTCTACCAGTATCTGTGTCAGAACTGGTTGTTGTTCTTTTTGATGTCTGCCAATCTCTTTCATGTGAGATGATATCTCATTGCTCTTTGATTTACATCTCCCTTATGATATTTCTCCTTTATCAAAGATTAAATGGTTATATACCTGAGGGTCTTCAACTCCATTTCATTGGTCTGCAGATCAATCTTTATTCCAGTACCATGCCATTTGAATTACTACTCTTTGTAGTACAATTTGAAGCTGGGGAAGGTGATGCCTTCCATCTTCTTTTTCCCAAGGATGCTTTAGCTATTTATGGGAGTTTATTGTTTGAAATGAACTTCAGTAGTGTTTGATCTATTTCTTTGAAAAATGTCATAGGTATCCTTATAGGGTCTACTTTGAATCTGTATAATACTTGGGGAGGTATTGCCATTTTGACAATGTTAATTCTCACAATCCATGCATTGGCAATATGTTTCCATTTCCTTTTATTCTCTTTTATTTCTTGCAGTAGCGTTTTGTAGTTTTCTTTGTCTTTTACCTCCTTAGTTAAGCTGATTCCAGTGTACTTGGTATTCTGAAGCATAATTGTGAACAGGATTGTTTTTTCAAATATGTTTCTTGTTCTTCCCTAAGTTCTATGGCATGTACTTCTAGTGCTATATTGAACAACAGTGGTGAGAATGGACAACCTTGTCTTGTGCCTGATCCTAGAGGGAAAGCTTTTATTTTTCTCCATTTATAATAATGCTTGCTCTGTGCTTATTCGAACATAGCTATTAATGCAAAAGTCATGATTCAGCTAACCACTAGGACAGTGTTAGATAAACATTCAATACTCAAATTTGTTAATGACAACATTAGATTCTTATATTTATTAAGATAATTTATTTAATTAGCTAGATTGCCAGTGCTTTTTAAATGTTTAACTTCTACAGTAGATTTATAATTAAAATATAGGAGCTAAATGATAAATCAATAATAAACATCAGTTTGTCTTTTGGTTATTAATGTTTTTCCTCCTCCATCTTTATGTGCATGTCTTTATGCTTCTTGAGGTCAGGGTTTAATTAAAAAAGACAGTTTGATGTTAAAAGTGAACTATGTTCCACTTTTTTTTTTCTTCTGGCATCTGTATCTTTTCAGGCATTTTTAATTCAGCTTTTTAATGACTTTGTATTTGGACCAACGAGTCCAGTGGAGGCTAACGTTAACTTTGTATGGAAGGGGCCAGAGACAGTACAGCATAGAAGTTTCCTTCCTTGCATGCAGCCACCCTTGGATCAATCCCTGACCCCTTATAGTGCCCTGAGCACCTCCATAAGTAATCCTTGTAGGCAGAATCAGGAGTAAACCTTGAACATTGCCATGGGTGTCCAAACTGCCCCCACAGCCTGCAAAAATTTGCATGAGAACTTTCTGTTAACTGATGCTGTGCCTGATAAGATTAGCATTTCTACATCTCTAATTCCTGTGTATTCTGATTTGATTTTCAAATTACTTTCACCTGTTTCCTGGGTCTGCAGGGAGGTTGTATCAGTAACTCTCAAAGAGCCCAAGAGATACTGGCTAGTTTTTTTAAAGAGGGAGAAAAAATATAGCTTGGGAAAAGCAGCTTGGAGATGGGTTAATGGTTCTTTCCTCAGCTTCCTTCTTTTTTTCCCTCTAACTTTTTCTGTGTTTTTTTTTTAAATCGTTCTATATTAGAATCATCAAAAGGGCTCTTAGTAGCAACAGGAAACCTCTTTGGGATATGTTTAGAAATATGTCTTTGTACTGAACATTAAATTTTGAGAATAGTCTTTTTTGGAGACAAATAAAAGGTGTATCCATTTAGGAACTCTTTCAGGCATCACAACAATCACTGATTTTGATTCCTTTTGTTTGACAAGGACCAGGTTTGAATGCTTTTGTGACCACTTCATAATAGAGCCAAAAGATTGAAGATGTTGTCAAAATAAAAGTATAGGAGCAAACATTTAAATTTTATGGAAATGAAAAATTTAAAGCCTTTACAATATGTTATATCCTATTGATATAATAAATGGCAAAATGTAAACTATATTTTTTAAACATACAGCTAATATTCCAAATAAGCTACTTTAGAAATCATTTTTTCTATAAAATATTTTGAACTATCAGTTTTAATTTTTGGATTAATGAGTCAAAGAGGGGCATTTAATAATATTTTCAAAGATGTCACAAAATAGTGTTTCTTCAATTGGCACTTTCAGCCATTGTCTAGCTGAGCCATAACAGAGAATTCAAAGCAAACACTAAAAAGACAAACACACATGGACTATCCAGCTTTGTCCTCTCACAGGTCATTTATTCAACACAACATTGTTCCTCCACCACTCCCAAAGAAACGTGACCAACAGGTGAGCCACTGTTGACAGAAACATGAAGGACACTTAGCACTTCAGCATTCCAGAGGTACATGAAGAGCAGATGGGGTATTTCATACAGTTAACAGAAAACACCCTTAAAATATAAAGGCCTGCAGGTTTCCTTTCTATTTTTGCCCATGCTGCCTCTACATCTAAAACATTCTAAATGGTTTTATCCAATGCTTGCCTGGATGGCAAATATTTATTCTCTATTCTATTCTTAGTTCAAGATGCCGCTCTGTCTAACGTTCATTTAATTAAAGAAGGCCTTTGATTCTGTTGAGACAGAAGCGGTCATCAAATTCCTAGCAAAACAGGGCGTTCAAGCTAAATACATCAGGATTCTCTGTGAGCTGTATTATGGATTCACTACCAGGATCTCACCATTGTACAAGGAAGTGATCATCCATGTCAAGAGAGAGGTTCGGCAGTGTGATACCATCTCACCAAAACTCTTCAGTGCCTCCCTTGAGAACATCATGCAACGATTGGGATGGGAAGGAATGGGAGTGAAGATAGATGGTCGGCAACTACACCACCTCTGCTTTGCTGATGACATTGTTTTAATAA
>JAOXYA010000037.1:706487-729699 GCA_028565675.1 Sorex palustris | reverse complement strand
CAACAAGTCTCACAATGGAGACGTTACTGGTGCCCTCTCGAGCAAATCGATGAACAATGGGAGGACAGTGCTACAGTTCAGATACTAATTCAATGTATAAAACTTTAAAAGTTCAAATTATCAATATACAATATAAAACTTAATGTACATAAAGCACTATAGCTTACCAAAAGATGAATTATTAATATATTATCCAAAGGATTATTGGATTTATTGTATGTATAAGACTCTATTGTTAACACATTAACAATAAAGATAAATCATGGTTCCTAAATACAAATAAAAGGAAAGGGGGTAAATGAATCCAAAAGCCTTATTGAATCTAAAAGATATTGGGCTATGTCTGATCTGTCTGCTTGAACTTTACAAATATCCTTGACTTTTACTTTCCTTTAGGAAAAGACTCATCTCTCCTAATTTGCTGATCAAACTAGGGTCAATAGCATGCATTTTCATTATCCGTTTTCTTTGTTTTGCTATTTAAAATAATATGTCTAGCTGCCACCTAGTAAAGGTCGCAGAAATATTAATATACTTCTAAAACAAGAGTACCAAAGGATTGGTTTTCAACATAAGCTAATGTGTGGTGATGCAAATTGTAGAAAATCAGTGGCCTGTATCTCTCCAAGAATTATTTTAAATTATATTTACAGTTGAAAAATAAAAGAACCTCTCTACATACATGACAATTAAATACATGGAGTAAGGACCTGATCTTTCAAAGATATTCTCAGAAAAGATGGCAGAGATGGTGGAATGACAGAGAAAGGGAAGACAGTTAAGTTGTGTCCACTCATACCAGGAGGCGTAGGAACTGGATCTCATCCAAGGCTCCAGGGGCAAATTAAACTACTCCTTTTCTGAAGAAGCATGCATGGAGGAAAACATCATATGAGTAGCTAGTGGGACAATGGGGTTAGAGCATTCCTTTCTTCCTTGTTCTGGAGTGGGGGGGGGGAAGCCTGGTTTAAAAACATTCTTGAATAAGATTTCATTTAACAGAAGTGGTTGTCTCCATGAGCTAATGTCACAGAGATCAGAACAGTGCCTGCATAAGGTGACTCCAATTTTTGTGGTCATTAAAGAGTGCTCTTAACTTGATATAATGGTGTGGTAATGTGGGCATAATCTTCCGATCACATTTATTTATAAATTTATTGTTTTTTGACCACAACTAGGGGTGCTCTGGAATTTCTCCTAGTGGCCTCAGGGGACCATATGGAATGCTGGGGATTGAAGACAGGTTGGCCACATGTAAAAGAATTGCTCTACCCACTGTCTTGTCTGTTCATACTGGTCATTCCATTTAAAACCATGCATCCATAAAGCCAATGTAGAGAACATGCTATGCCCCTCGGTTGTGTCAACTTCTCATGGAAGCTAAATATGAACCATCTCATATTAGATTCCAATTACCATTTGTAGAATATTAGGCTCAGTTGTGAGGACCATTATTTTGTGATGAGAGCTCTAGTATTTCAGGGACACTTGAATTTATGCTCTTCTGCTTAAAAGGCACATTTAACTAAGATGGTGGAAGGTGTTTATGTTGGCTGTGGTTTTATTATAATTCTTTTGAATTATTTATGGTTCAATCTTCAGAGAATGTGGAGTTTCCAGCTTCTGAAATCAGAAGATATTCTTCAGAACACCTTAGCTATCTTTAGTCATTAGAATAATTCCCTTTATACTTTTGTTCAAGCCTTTTAGAGTCATTTCCATCAAAAGTTCCTTTTGTGAGTGGACTTCTTAAGTTCAATTCAATAATGAGAAGAACATAAAAAGTCCTAAATTGAAGAGGAAGTAAAAAGCAGATGAGAGAGTGAAGGTGAAGAGAAACCATTCTAGATATTCAGAGACACAGAATTTCAAACATTACCAAGATAAATTCTCTTGTTGACAGGTTATTGAATGTCAGACAAAGACACTGGTTTATTCTTTTTCAAAACTTTGTCCTAACACTACATTTTATGACTATGAAACTTGCTCAAACCACATGAAACCTACGATATGATCTTTAGAAGGGTGTTATAGTCTAATAGTCTACATCCTAAAGCCACCTCTCCAGGCTCATGCCACTATAGCAATCAGCTGAGAGGTGAAGGATCGATATAAAGAAAATGACAGAAGGCTATTTAGAGAAGTAAAACAGAATATGAGGAAATGGAGAAAAGATAAACATCATCAAAATGGCAAAGCAATATATAGATTCAATGCAATTCCTGCAAAGATACCCATGATATTTTTTAAAGAAAAGATCAAACATCTGAAATTCATAAGAAACAATATCCCACCTCCCCAGTCCAAAGCAAAAACAATATCCCACCTCCCCAAGTCAAAGCAATCCTGGTAGGCAGCATTTTCCTCTATCTTCAAACTGTATAACAGAGGTGTAATAATTAGAGTAGCATGGTATTTAAATAAAGAAAGAAACTCAGATAAATGAAATCGAATTGAAAATTCAGAGGTTGACCCTCAGGCCTAATTGTCAGTTAATCTTGAATAAAGGAGCAAAAAGTATAAAATGAAACAAAAAAAAATTCTTCAATAAGTGGTTTTGGGAGAACGGGTTGTCTACATGCAAAAATAAAGTAAAGTAAAGTAAAGGCCCTCCCGTTGTTCGCTGATTTGCTCGAGCGGGCCCAGTAACGTCTCCATTGGAGACTTTGTTGTTACTGTGTCTGGCATATCGAATACGTCACGGGGAGCTTGCCAGGCTCTGCCGTGCAGGCGAGATACTCTTGGTAGCTTGCCGGGCTCTCCGAGAGGGGTGGAGGAATCGAACTCGGGTCGACCATGTTGGCCGCTTGTAAGGCGAAAGCCCTACCACTGTGCTATCGCTCCAGTGGGTTAGAATCAATCTGTAATGGGACCATGATAGATTCCAACATAAACAGTCCTTGGACAGTGAGGGCCAGGACACTGTTCTGTCATTCTCCAGGAGAGCCTGCCTGCAGCTCCCTGTGGGAGAGGGGAGACCCAGTCTCTCCCCACTCCCACCTTACCCAGAGAGGAGGAGCAGCCCTCCAGGCACGAAGAAGCAGCTCCCCTATGAAATCGCTGTGTGGTCTCTGCATTCACCTAGCCTCTCTGCCTTGAGTGTTCACACCCAGTATCACAGAGCAATGCCAGGTGATCCTCACGGAGAAATCAGGCACACGTGAAACACCCTCATTGGGGGTCCAAATGCACCCATGGCTCCAGTTTTGTCCACACCTGGTCAAGAGCTGCAGCCTCACACCTGTCCCACGCAGGGGGCCCATGGCAGCAGGAGACTCCTTCCTGCTGGACACCCACACTCGGCCCTCCTCTCCCTGAGCCCAGCTCTCCCCTTGTCTAATGAGTCTCAACTCAAACGACACCACCGAGGGGTGAGTCCAGCGCCCCAGGCCCCAGAGCCAGTCTGGTCTGATGAGAGGGACAAGGCTTGTTCTGTCACCTGGAGCCTGCCTGTCCCCAAGGCTGACCTGGCTTATAAAATCCCATTAAAATGCTGGTCCCTGGGTCAGGGTGTTGACCCTCAGTGGTGCTAGGTTATCAGGGATTAGAGGAACAAACACAGATGTGGGGATCATTTGCATTTCATTTGCGTAATGAGAAAGAACACTATTCAGAGGAGAAGCTGAGGGTCCTTGTGTGAAAATACACGTGCAGATATGTACACTCACCCTCAGCCTGTTTCACACGCATGTACATATGCACACGCACCCTCAACCTGTGTTAGACATATGCATAGTATATTCACATACCTTCAGCCTGTGTCACATGCATGTATATGCACATGCACCCTCAGCCTGTGTCACATGCATATATATGCACACACACTCTCAGTCTGTCACACATGTGTGTATGCACACTCACGCTCAGTCTGTGCCACACATGTGTATATGCACATGCACCCTCAGCCTGTGTCACATGAGTGTATATGCACATGCACCCTCAGTCTGTGTCAGACGTACTCATGTGTACTCACGCCCCCTAAGTCTGTGCTTCAAGGTCAAGGGTGTTAGCGGAACGGGAGATTAGGACAGGGTACATTTTCTTTGACAGGAAATGCCATTCTGGGAAACAGAAAAACTGCAGAGAAAGAGGAGACTATAGACATGCGAGAGACATGTCAGAGATATGGGGATTAGACCTGCCCACAGGAACTGGGCTGCAGCACACACAGCCCTAAAACACACACTGGCCTGCACTGTACTTGGGCCTGGAACAAACTCAGGCCTGGAACATATATGGACCTATAACATACAGGGGACTGCACCATACACAGGCCTGGAACGTGAACGGGTCTGTACCACACATGGACCTGTCATACACAGTCTGTATCATACACAGCCTGTTATCATACATAGGCCTGCATCACACATGGGTCTATAATATACACCTCACAAACATGGTCTGCATCATACATGAGTCTCCACCACACATAGTCCTGCAACCACACACGGACCTGACCACAGAACTGCCAGAGCAGGCCAGACAGTCTCAGTCTATTCGGCCACAGACCAGATACCACCTTTGACCCCAGCGCTCGGTTCCTCTTCACTGTCCTGGTACCTTCACTCGCAGACTCAACAGAGAGTCTCACAGCTGCACTGCCCTTGGAGCTCAGAGCTCTCATGCTCCTGCCGTCTGCACCACTGTCGTGGCCCCAAGGACACGCCAACCAGATTTGATTGTAATAAAACAGCTCAGCAGCAGCAAAGACAGACTCAGTTCCAACTCACTCCAGCCAACTTGCTGACTTGTTCACCTCAAAAATTATGGCCTTGCTCCAGACCAATGCAAGAGAGAAACTCCAGGCCCCAGGGCACAGCCCAGGCACAAGGGGCTGCAGCCACTTGGAGAGGTCGGTGTGTGCAGGCAACTGCACCGGGGTATCAATGTCATCAGTGTCAGAAAATGTACAGGGAATATCAATGTCATCAGTATCAGACAATACAGAGGTAATCATCAATGACATCAGCATCAGATGATGCACACGGAATATCAATGTCATCGGTATCAGACAATGCACGGGGAATCATTTATGTCATCAATATCAAACAATGCACAGGGAATCATCTATGTCATCAGTATTAATCACTGCACAGGGAATCATCATCAGTATCAGTGAAGGGACTAGGGCAAATGCAGATAGACAGGGATCTTATTTGGGAAGTCTACAGACAGCTGAAGACCTCCAGGACCCAGTCAAAGTCATACTGAGACCACTCTACACACGCTTGAATGAGGAACCAGCAGAGGAACCCAGGTGTGCGGGACCCAGGGCTGAGATCGCCAAGCCTGCTCGGTTCAGGACTGGGCCTCCTCCACCCAGCTTCCCCACCTTCCAGTAGCTAGACAGTTACACCCACCAACTGCTGTGTAACCCCATCAACGGCCAGGATTCAGAGACTCTAAAACCAAGCTCCTGGACCTCTTATTCTCTAGTTCTCACTCTCAGAGAACCTGGCTGGCTACTGAGAGTATCCTGCCCGTCCGTATGCCTGACTAGGAACACCTGTAAAGGTGATTAGAGGCTGCCCCAAAAGCCTATATCCATCTCGGAGAGCCCGGCAAGCTACCGAGAGTATCCCGCCCACATGGCAGAGCCTGACAAGCTACCCGTGGCATGCTCAAAATGTCAAAAACAGTGACAATGAATGGTCCTCATTCCCCTGATCCTGAAGGAGCCCCCAGTATGTCATCAGGCTACACTTGCACGTGACAGGGACGAATGGAGACGTTACTGGGCCTGCTCGAGGGAATTGAAGAACTAAGGGGTGATAATGATAGTGAAAGTGACTGAACCTAGGGGAACTGAAGGACGAGGGGCACTCCCCCCACCCTGAGGACAGCAGGGAGGGGCGTGCCCTCTCCCACACCTGGGACTCACTGTGCTTGGAGCAGTGGGCAGAGAAGGACTGGCACAGGCCTGTGTACCAGTTCTGGTCCCAGAGGTCACTGGCACAAGCAGAGGTCGGTGGTCAGAGACGAGGCTGCTGGGGGTGGAGGCTAAGTCCTAAGAGTGTGACGAGCACACCAGTGGAGTTGGTGGCCCTGCGGACAGGGACAGGGAGCCACAGAAGGCAGAGCCCACAGCCTCGAGGCCCATGGGCTCACTGGGGAGTGTGGGGAGAGTCGATTGCTCCCCTTAGCAACTGCCCCAAAGCATCAGTGACCTGGGGGCAGGGGACCTTGTGGCCCACCATTTCTGCTCCTCTCCTCCCCACCAGAGTGAGGCGAGGAGAAAGCAGCTTGCAGAGACCCCACTCGGCCCTGGAGAGAGTGGGCAGGAGCCAGGGTTCATCCATTATGAATCCCCACTGAGGACTCAGCGCCTCCAAGGCCCAGTGCATTATTCAAAACTGACTCCTCCAGCTGGCCCAGAAGAAAAGGCGGCTCTCCTGTGATCGGGGGGGGGGGGCATCTCCCTCGACACTCTCCCCAATTCCCCAGCAGTCAGATAGATCGCTGAATCGGCACGATCCCCCACCACCTGCACCCTGTCCAGCAGTCTGTCCTCTCTCTGGTCAGTGACAGGTAACACTAGTTGACACCTTAGCCTCCCCAGGGTGCAGTAAGCAGCTCGTTCATGATGGCGTCTGGGATGCGGGGAGGGGGTCCAAATTATGGAGCAGGTGGGGCGGAGGCACTCTGAGATGGATGAGCCTGAAAATTCCCCAGATGCCTTTGGGCGAGGAGCTCTTTCTGGTAAGCAAGTAGGAGTCCGACGGCAGAGGCTGAGCAGCAGTTCGGATGGAGGAGGCTGAGGGCCTGAGCTCCCAGCCTGGGGAAGAAGGAAGAAAAGACCAAGGAGGGGGCAGCAAACCCGTTGCTCGTGTCTGTGGAGTCCTCAGCTGTCCTGGGCTCGAACCTTGAAGGATCCCACCCAGGAGAGGAGGGATGCGGGTGTATATGCAGAGAGCCGGAGTCTGCTGTCCAGGGGTGCCCTCACCCCTGCATCTCACCACTGTGCCTATCACTCCTATGCCCCTCACCCCTGTTGCCCCAGGAGTGCTCCCCTTACCCCTGTGTCTCACCTCTGTGCTCTCACCTCTGCTCCCCTCACTCCTGTGCCCTCCCCGCTGCACTCTTGACCCATCGTCCCCTGCAACTCTCACCCTGCACCCCTGTCCCATGCTCCCCTATTTCCTTCACCCCATACCTTGCCCTCACTCCAATGCCCCCTCACCACTGCCCAAACACTGTGCCCATGTGGTCCTTCCTGGCCTCGGCCCTCCGTCTCCTGCTCCTTCCCGGGCTGCTCCCACTCCTCCCTCCACTGCCCGGCCAGAAGCCCTGCTAGAAGCCCTGCTCCCTTCACCTCTGCTCTATGTCTCCCAGCTGTTATGAAAACCCAGCTCTGCCCTTTCCTCTTTCTTCAGAGCCTCAGCCCGGGACACCCATGGCATAGCCCAGCCTGCTGCAATGGGCCTCAGAGCAGAGTTTCAGGGCCGCTCCCCCTGCAGCAGCTCTGCCCACTGAGCACTTCAGTCCTTCACCCACCCACCTGGCATTCTGGGAAACTCAGCAAGCCCAGAGCCCCTCTCCAGGGAGGATGTCCTCATGCCTTTCTACACAAACAGGAGGCAGTGCTGGGCCCCTGGGCCTGGAGAGCAGGAAGTGTCAGCGACCCCTGAATCTGGCCAACGAGAACCATTTCCTTTCCGCACTCATTACTGCTTTCTAAGCCTCTGATTCGTGCAAGGAGACACTTCTGACCTGGACTCAGTAACAGAACTCTGAATGTTTTCAAGGGATAAAATTGAAACTACAAAGTAACTGAAGACCCGGCTCTAAGGATGAGTTTCTGCCAGGACATGGAAACTCATGCCACAGCAATGTGCATTCTGCTACGCACACTGAAGCAGGCTGCAGCACCCAGCGCAAGGCACGGTGAGCACAGTACTTGAGCACAGGGCACCCCCAGCCTCTCCCCTGCACTGCAGTGAACATAGGTAACCCCAACCTCTCCCCTGAACTGCAGGGAGCACAGGTCACCCCCAGTCTCTCCACTACGCTGTAGTGAGCACAGTCTGTGATGATTGAGTCTGTGTTTCACAGCAGTAAAACTGTGCCTTTGCCAAGGACTTTCAGATCATTAGAGTTTCAGATCCGGTGACGCTAGCTTCCCACTCAGGATGGAAGGTCATGTCCACAGCCCCTCACTGTTATCATAGGTGGCACAATATTTGCTAGACATATCCCCAGTGGCCTCTTTCTGGTCCACAGTGCACATGGCAACAACAGTTCACTTGCCAAGGTCAGATACAGCAAATAACGTCCGGACAACCACCATACACCTGCATGCGTGCCCAGCTGCTGTAGCAAATGCCCTTCCTGCTGGGAGGCGGAAATGAAGGATGTTTTATTCCCTCCCGGTGTTGAGGCTGGAGGCAGTGCAGGGCAGCATGGTGAGGCCCCGAGGAGCATGTCTGAGCCTGGGCACTGCTGGACCAGTGCCTCTGTGGACTCTAGCTTCAGCATCTTAGGAAGCTCCATCGCGTTCTCTAAAACGATCGTGCCAATTTACACTCTGACCAAAATGCACAAGGGCTCATTTTCTCCACACTTTCTCTCATACATGTTGCTATCGCTGCTTTTCCCACAAGGCAGAGGTGGGAACTCATACGGTCTTAATTCCATTATCGGTGATGAACATATTCCACACACCCATTAGAGTCGGTATGTTCCCCACCAAGAACTGTCTACTCCAACCTTCCAAACACTTTGATTGTGTCGTTTGTATGGTTGAATTGTCCTAATTCTTTCTATACCTAAGACGTTGACCCCTTATCAGATGTGTGTTGTACAAACATTATCTCCCATTCAGTAGATATTTTCTAATGATCACACTCACTCTTGTATATAATGAAAAAAGCCTCTCAATTCATTCCAATCGTTTATTTATTTTTTTTAAATATAGGAGCACTGTTATTCCTTCAGCCATTGATTAAGCTGATTTAATTGGGCATTAACTCCACATTACTTTTTTTTTAATTGAATTACTGTGAGATAACAGCCACAAAGTTTTCGTGTTCGAGATTCAGCCGTACAATGATTGAATTCCCATTCCTCCACCAGTGCACACATTCCACCACCAGTGTCCCCAGTATAAACCTCCCCTTGCCCCCCCGACATCCCAGTCCTCATCCTGCCTCCATGGCAGGCAACTTCCCCAATACTCTCTCTCTCTCTCTACTTTTGTTTTTTTTTCTCTCTCTCTCTCTCTCTACTTTTGGGCATTACATTTTGCTCGAATTTTCCCACCACCATACAAGCCTGCCTGCCAGGGGCAGATGCTAGACCATTTATTGTCCATTGCCCGTTTTGAATATCTTGGGTGCTTCAGCCACACCCTTCTGGAATCCTAGATTGTAAGTGGTTGGATTCCAGAGACATTTCTTTATGGCACTAATCCATTTCGGGCACTTCTAGACCAGGGCTGCTGGTGCCCTAAGATGGCGCCCAGAGACACATTATGGGTGTGACAGCCAGGTCAACGAGTAGATGGAGAACCAGGGAGGGGCAGCCTGGCACCTCTGCCACCATGCAGCATGGAGATTTAATCCTGGAACCTGCATACCTGGGCCTTGCTTGTGGAAGCTCTTGGTCACCGGGATTCCAACTGGAGTAGGCGGGGAGACTGCCCCTGCTCCATCTGGGGTCCCCGTTGAAATTGGCTTGGGATGGGGCCCAGAGAGAACCCCAGCGCTGTGGTGCCGTCTGGGACTCGTTGCTGCTTCTCTGGCTTTTGATCTCTTTCGAGATTTATTAATGGTCTCTGAAGCAAGGCCAGTAATAGAGCTTACCGGGTGGCACTGGAGTTGAATTCTGGGGGTGACTACCAGTGCTTCCATGTGTATTGGGAATTGGGGAGAGGGAGCCCACCCCAACTCTGTGAAAATCTGGAGATTTCAGTCACAAAACCCACATGCCAGAATTTTCAGCAGATTACATCTTGGTGAAGTCCGTCCTGAGATGGTGGGGTCAGGCCGGGGGTATGGTGGTGATTTTGGATTGTGGAAGCAAGTGGCTCCTGGGGGCTCTGCTTGGGCAGGCACAGGCCAACCTGCCCCTTCGATTTACCCCAGTCTGTTCAACCATGTGCAGGTCTGAGATTAACTGTGGCTTTTGGTTTCTTTCTAGATTTCTCTATAGGTCTCTGAAATAAGGCCAATAGATGAGCTTTTATAGCTGGCCGAAGATGGTTTGTGGGCACGGCTTCCACATGCCTAACTTTTGGCTGCTTTATTTCTGGGTAAACTTGGTCCCAAGTTGTTGGGGTCCAGCCAAAGGCACGGTGGCAATTTGGGGGGTGTCAGGAAGCTTGAAGACACCATCAGACCACTGATGCACTCACCCCACAGGTACAGATTGACCTGTTGAAATGGGTGGCATCATATCCCCCATTCCAATAGTTTATTTTTGCTTTTATATCCCGACTGTGAGGTTCAAGACCTCTAAATATATCTGACACTAAAGCATGGAACATTCTACCAATGCTCTCTTAAGCTGGAGTTTTATGAAGTAAGATAAGTCAGAACAAAAGTCAGTGTTGAAAAGTTTTGCCCAATTGTGCAATATAGGAATATAAAATTAACAAACAGACAAAACAATATAAAATAATAAATGAGTGGATGCAGATAACAGAACTATAGTCACTGAGGACAAGAGAATGGGTCAGGGCAAACAAAATGGAGTTGTAAAAAATCAATGTTAAGAAATGAGATCCTTTAAGTATAGGAACTGGCCACATTAGAATAGATGAACAGCTAAGAGACAACCAGATGTGATAGACAGAATTCTCAGAGAGAGAGAAACATTGCTTTCTGACCAGAAATCATCACAAGAAAATCTTAGTAATAGTATATGGAATTATAGGGAAAGAATTAAAAACATAATGACTCTTCAAAAGCGATGCAGAAATTAGGTTTTTAAAAATGAGTCCCTTTCATTTGAATAATTACATTGTGTTCTTGGAATGTGCTTGTTCTTAACTGAAAATGGCAGCTCTGAGTGGAACATTTTATATGAAATCGTCAAGTGTGAAACTTACCACTGGGAGTTAAAATCAGGCGTCAGGGGAAGAAATTTATCCTCTGGAGTCCCCGGTAGTTCTACACAAATTCCAAAGACTGATAGCCAAAGGGCTGATTTTTGGAACCTACAAGCAAGCTAAAAGTCAAGAACAAAGAACAAAGAGAACCAAAGGGCCAGGGAGAGACTCAAGAACTGGAGCACAGGCTCTGCATGCAGAACGCCCACGTCTGATTCTCACCACTGCAGGGATCCCAGGCACCACTGGGAGCAACCCCTGAGCAAGGATAGGGAGAAACCAAGCTTGGTGGTGGTTGTGAGGAGGGTGGGGGGATTAAACCAAAGACCTTGTACATTTTCGTGACAAAGATAAACTAAATCACCAGTCAACATCCATGTGGCTGAGCAGACCCTACATAGGGAACACCACCAGAAAGTGAATCACATCAGGTGCCACCACACCCCACACCTGCGGATGGCACTTGTCAACCCACTGTGCAGATAGCTGAGACGTCAGGGAAAATCATTGCACCCCATAAAAGGACCACAAGGCTCCACACTCAGCAGGGCAGCTTCCTGCCCACCTCCTGGCATGGAGCCCACAGACTGTCCACGGTGAGAACCCTGAGATTTAGGACCGAGACCAGTGACGTGTGTGGATGGGCAGCTGGGCTGCTGGGAACTGCAGCTCACAGCCTGAGTGCACCAGCTTGCTCCCTGGGGTGCGGGGAGAGCCTCAGAGGGTGCCCCCCCCCTTCTCTGATGCCTTCTCTGCACTTTGCCCCTGTGCCCTAGGCCTGGAATCCCCCGGGGTAAGAGGCTTCATGCCCCAGGGTCCCTGTCTTCAGAAAGAAGGCAAAGGGGGCTGCTGTGAGGGTGAGGACCTCCACTCCATCCTGGGCAGGACCCTGGCAAGAAAAGTTCCCCTGTGACTCTTCTGGTCCCCGCCGCGTTCAGGGAACCGGGTCACCCGCAGGGGACTTCTCCGGACAAGAGCAGTTCCAGAAGGCACAGCAGAGAAGAGACCCATCGCCATTCCAGGTAGCCGTGCCTGAGAAGTCTGGGCTGGGTGGGATGCAGGGAGCTGGAAAGGACCCAGAAGGCTGCACGGACTGAGTTAGTGGGAAGCGGAAATGATGTGTGGAAGACCAGGGGCAGAGCAGGGGCCAACTCAACTGCAGGGAAGGACCAGGCCTGTCCAGATGCCACAGTAGGTCGTGGCTCCTGCTCACCCGTCTCTCATGGGCAGAACCCCGAAAGCTCATAGGCCTGGACGGCTGGCAGAAAAGGGGGGGACACACCAGGGGCCAGGGGCCTGGTTCCCGAGTCCCTTTCCTTCCTCTCCTCCTCTCTGTCAATCCCTGACATGGGTTAAGGGGGCCGTGGGGAGGTGAGAGGGTTCCCAAAGTCCAAGTCAGCCCTCGGGGGACAAGAAGGCAAGAGGTCCAGCCCACAGCCAGACTCTGGCCACTGGGAGGCCTGAACCATGGTGATCCCCTGCCCGAGGTCCTGCCCCTCCCACTTCAGGCCCTGCTTGCTGCTGCCAGGCCCCACCCACAACTACGCCACGCCCACAAGCAGACCCCTCCCATTGGTCAGCCACGCCCATTACCAGGCCCCTCCCACTAGCCAGTCACGCCCACTACCAGGCCCCCCCACTGGCCAGCCACGCCTACTACCAGGCCCCTCCCGTTATCAGGCCACGTCCACCGTCGGGCCCCACCCACTATCCGGCCTCGGCCTCGTCCACTGCCCAGCCCCACCTCTGCCAGGCCCAGCCCACCATCCCTCACGCCCCCAAGGTTCCCCGAGCAGAAGCTCTGCGGGACCCAGATGCAGTCTCCAGCCGCACTGCTGCGGCCGGGAGTCTGGGCAATGATCTCCCTCCAGCGCCGGTTATTTCTGTCTCCAGCAGGAGGACGCTCCGGAGGGGGCAGAGTCCAGAAATAGCGAAAGCAATTAGCATGCGGGTTCTCAGGCGTCATCACTGTGTGGACGAGGCTGGGTCAGGTAACCCTCGCCTGGGGCAGCAGCTTCAAGGGCATCTTCTGCAGCACCCGCGGTGAGCTCGGGACGCCTGCCTGGCAAATCTGTGTCCCCAAGATGGGTTAGAGAGCCGAGGGGCTCTGGCGACCTGCCTGCCCCCTGCCGGAGGTCCGCTGCAGTGTGAACAGAGGCTGGGGGGTCGGAGGGGCTGCCAGCTGTGGGAGGGACGAAAACCCGAGCTGTCATTCTGGGGCACCCGCACACACGCCCCTCTCAGCTGAGGATGAAGGTGAACATCCAGAGTTCCCAGGGACTGCAGCACTGGGAAGATGCAGCGACTCCCGGGGGCACCGCAGAGCGAATCCCCAGGAGCCACACCCTCCCGCCCAGCACCCTCGCCCACGTCCAGGCCTGGCCTGGCCCCTGAGCCCTCAGAAGGGCTCTCTCCAGCCTGCTTAACCTTCTAGATCCTTCCTTCAGCCCCAGAGAGGCTGAAGGCGTAGGGCGTTGGCCTTGCACGCGGCCAACCCGGTTCAGAACCTCTGGCCTGCTGGAGTCAGGCCACTCTGTTCTCGGGGAGAGCAAGCAGTATTGGGGCCCCACAGCTCTGCCCAGGTTGTCCAGCATGTCTGAGCCTCAAGGGAGACCTGGGGCCACAGATTACCGTGCTAGCCTCTGCCCTGTGTCTCAGTGCCGGTCACCAGCCCAGCCCTGTTTCCTCATCCCAGCCCCCTTCCTCTGCCGTGGGAGCCAGCACAGCTCATGGAGGCTGTGCCTGAGTCGGGCCATCCCGGCTCTGCACCCTCCCCCTGCCCTGTCTGACACGGGACCCCCAGTGCAGCCCCAGAGTTCTCCTACTCCCACCATCTCCACCAGGACCACCAGGGTTCCCTGCAGAAGTGTCTGCATCCTAGCCCTTGGGAGGGGAGTTTAAAAAGTGGGGTACAAGCATTATGTGAAGCTTATTTAAAAAATTTAATTGGGCTGGAGCACATAGCACAGCTGGTTGGGCGTTGGCCTTGCACGCGGCCGACCCGGGTTCAGTTCCTCTGTCCCTCTCAAAGAGCCCGGCAAGCTACCAAGAGTATCCTGCCCGCACGACAGACTCTGGCAAGCTCCCTGTGGCATATGTGATATGCCAAAAACAGTAATAAGTCTCACAATGGAGACGTTACTGGTACCCACTCGAGCAAATCGATGAACAATGGGAGGACAGTGCTACAGTGCTACAGTTGTGCAGGAAAATTAACAGCAATGAAGGGTGTGACAATGCTGCTGTGAGTGCCTCATGCTGATCCCGTCCCAGCATAGACTGCTGTCCTTGGAAGGTGCAGGTGGCCAGGTCGCAGCTGCCCCGGCAATGCCAGGTCACACAGTCTGAATTGTGCGAGTCTCTGGGAGCTCAGGCCCCAGCTGCCTGCCCCCAGCCCTGGCTCTGATGAAAGTGAGCGTGCGAAATGCAGTCAGTCTGTGTTCCAGAGGATCCAGCCCTAGAGGCAGCCGGGAAGCACCCAGGAAGGCTGTTCCCAGACGCGGGAGTGAGCAAGCTTCACACAGGAGAAGGCTGCCCTTTCCTTGGAGACGGCTCCACCGAGCTCATGGTCCACGCTCTACTCAGGGAATCTGGGGGCCCCGGAGGCAATGTGGGGTACTGTTATCTGGTCCTGGGGGTCAGCTGGGGGGCCCAAGAACCTTGGGATTCAAGCCCCGCACTTCATGGCTGGAGCCTTGCCGAGTCCCGGATCTGATCCCCACACCAGAGAGTCCCCAAGCTCCATCAGGGACACCCTGCGCTGCCTCCCCTCATCATGCTGAGGAGTCCCAAAGGAAGGGAGAAGCATCCAGAAACGTGGGGGGCTTTTACTTTCCTGCCCAGGAGTGGAGTTGGGGAGCAGAGGCAAAGGTGGTGAAAGTGGGGGTAGTGGGGAAAAGAGCGTCCTGGACAGGGAGAAGGGGGCAGAACTAGCACTGGACAAGGGAAAGGGAGACAAAATATAGCACCAGTCAGGACATGTATGGCAAGACCGGCCATGAGTGATAGTGACACAGGGACAGAGACACAGGCTCAGAGCACTGCTGGGAGAGCACCCCATGTGGGAGGTCCATCTTGCTCACAGGAAGGAGACACTGGAACAGCTCAGGGCACAGCCCAGGCCTGCCTCCTTTTGCAGACAGAGCAGATGCGCACGCATACACACACACACACACACACACACACACACACACAGAGTAACCATTTTCATCTGTCCTTATGCCCACAAATACATACATGCATACATATTCATACACACGCACACAGGAGTTCATCTTTACCCATCAGACCAAGCAGACGCACACAAGCACACATGGACGCATCACATCTGTACTCACATCAGTGTATATACACATACCTGAACACACATGCACACAGGGACACCAGACACTTCTGTTCACATGGGCACACAGATGCAAGAACATGCACCTACATAGAGAAATACATTTGGACCTCCTTGTGCTCAAGTGTACACACCTTCATATATGTGCACAATACTACCTACACGCCTGCTTGCACAGGCATATGTGCCTGCATGCTCACATACGTATACTGGTATGTTTGTGCATGCCCACACTAACATATACCACATGTGTACATAGGTACATACATATCAACACTCTGCTCATGTGGTCTGTGCACATGCTGGAGCACAAATGTCCATGTTCACGCAGTCACATGAATCTGCACACATCATGTTGTACTCGTACAGTACAGGGCACACACCTCAACACCTGAGCATGAACACACACTGGCAAGCACACCTGAACATGTATAGTACGTGATTGTCCTCACTTGTGTACATACCTGCATGCGTACATGCCTGAACACACGTGTATATTCTCATGGTGTTCACATGACATCCTTCACATATATGCACATGTGCACACATGAGTATACACGTACCAATGTGTGTGCACACACTTGAGTTTGCATGTACACATGCCTGGCACAGGCGCTTGTGTGCAGACATTCTTATCTCTGCAGGCACACACATATATGCCGTCCTATGACCAGCAGTCGTGTCTGGGACCTATGACGAGGTGCAGACCCCAGACCCACTGATTCCCGAGACCCCTTCCTTGCTCCCCAGTGCCAGGCTTTGCTCTGACCTCCACATCCAGCATTGCCCCCCCTAAGCAGAGAAGCTTCGGGGTCACGCCCCCACCCCACATTCTCACAGCATCTGGGGCCAGCTGTCTCTCCAGGGCCACAAGGACACAGCCGGACAGGACGTGGTTCCAATAATGAGGCCTGTGATGACTTCCTGAGCTTCAGGCTCTTGGGGTGTGGTGCAGGCAGTCCTGGGCTCCGTGATAGGCAGGGAAAAAAACCCGGGTCTCTCCCTGATGCAGAGGTCATGGGGGTGGGGCAGATGATGCGGCGCTCATGCGTGGGGGGCGGGATGATGCAAAGCTTATGGGGGCTATGATATAGAGCTCACAGTGGGGGGTATGATGCAGAGTTCACAAGTTTGGGGGTGATGCAGACTTCACAGGGAGGGAGGAATGAGGCAGAGCTGGGGAGGAAAGTGCAGAATTCACAGTGGAGGGGGCTGATACAGAGCTCACAGTGGGGGTCGGGGGATGATGCAGAACTTAAGGGGGTTGGGGGAGGAAGGAAGGATGCAGAGCTGAGTGGAGCGTGGGGAGGGGGCTAGGATGGGGTTTGCTCTCTGACCCCGGGTGGCTGCCCCAACTTTTTCACCTAAGTTTCCTCCTGTGTCCACAGGGCTGACTGTCCCTGGCTTTGGAGACTAGCGTGATGCTGAGGCACCGCCAGGGTGCCTAGACATGGGGGAGCTGCTACTCTCCCTCTGAAGGGCCCTCGCAGGCACAGACTTTTCCCACGTGACACCCCAGGGCAAATGGATGGTCCAGGGGTTGTAGTGTCTCAAGAGCAAGTGTTGGTGTGCAGGGGTGGGGGTGTTCACCGCGGTAAGGCAGGTTTCTGGGAACACGGATTTCCTTTCTAGAAGTAGCACAGTAGGTCAGAGTGTGGAGCTCTCGACTCCAGTCTCATGGCACCCAAGTGGAGTACCCGCTGGCTCAGGGCCTGGGCACCTTGTCCCAGAACTCTGCTGGCTGACCAGCAGGTGCTCATCAGCATTTCGATCTGCATTTCTCTCCAGCCTTGTGAAGACAAACATGTGCATGGCCCAGAGCTGCACATCCCTCCTTGTCTAGAGTTGCCTGCAGAGCCTTGGCCCAGCACAGTGAGTTCCGAGCCAGCTCCATCACTCCCCAACACTCTGGAGAACACCGCCTACTAATCAGTGCACGCGGGCGCTTTTACTACTCCAGTCCTCTGGAGAATGCCCTGACTAATCCAGCGCCACACATGATGCCCTTTACTAAGTAACCACCCTTTTCCACTAATTTAGCGTCTGAGAAACCGTTTTCTCCCCACTCCGGCTTTCCTTGTCGATCTGGTTCCATCTCTGCGTTCTGTTTCCTCTAGCACAGACTCACACATTTCATTTCCTTCTTTGTCTTTGTTTGGGGAAAACCTGCCCGGAGGTGCTCAGGACTTACTACTGGCTCTGAGCTCAGGGATAACTCTGACGGTACTTGGAGGACCATCCAGAGTGCCGGGGGTTGAACCCAGCTTGGCCACATGAAGACAAGTGCCCTAGTCGCTGTACTATCTCTCAGCTTCATTTCCTTTCTTTTTATTTATTTTTTCTCTGAAAGTGCTTGGGCCATATGCAATGCAGGAATTAACCTGGGGTTGTCCACACACCAGGCCCAGGTCTTAACTGTTCTGTCTCTCACACCTTATTTCTTTATTCCCCTTTTTTTTCCCAAATTGGGTCACCATGAGAAACACAGTTAAAAAGTTCTTCACGATTGAGTCTGTCATTCAATGTTCCAACACCCACCCCTTCACTAGTGTAAATTTCCCACCACTTTGTATTAATGGTTGGAAACCCAGCCCCCTTTTTCTTTCTTGAGCTTTAGAAGGAAATGATTGCACCCTATACCACCCCATGCATGTCCATCTTGGCTTTCCCGGCCACTTCTTGTTTATTTTATGAATATGAATTTTAGCTGGCTGGAGTGATAGCACAGTGAGTAGGGCATTTGCCTTGCACACAGCCAACATGGCCGACCCGAGTTCGATTTCTCCGCCCCTCTCGGAGAGCCTGGCAAGCTTCCGAGAGTATCTCGCCCGCACGGCAAAGCCTGGCAAGCTACCCGTCACGTATTCAATATGCCAAACACAGGAACAAGTCTCACAATGTTACTGGGCCTGCTTAAGCAAATGAATTTTAGCATCTGCATCTCTAAGGCCCAAGTCAGTGATTTTGTCATTTATTTTGGAATGGAATGTACGTAGATAAATTTGGAAGAATGGATGTACTATATGACACACTTACATTGTGTGTCATATAGGACATGGCATCCCTGCTGAGACCGCGTGCCAATATCTCTCAGAGCCCAGCCCCTGCACCTCCATATCTCTCAGAGTCCACCCTGTACCCCAACATCTCTCAGAGCCCAGTCCCTGCACCCAATATCTATTAGCCCAGCCCCTGCACCCAATATCTCATAGCCCAGCCCCTGCACCCCACTATCTCAGAGCCCAGCCCCGAACCCCAATACCTCTCAGAGCCCAGCCCCATCCACTTCAGTCCTGCCTACCTGGTTCTCCCTCCACTGTTCCCAAGATGGTCTAGGGCAAACGCCACAATATGGGCTCAGCCCCCAGGCATGATCACTGGGTTCATTTGCGGGGACAGGTCAGGAAGAAGTCACTGGATGCAGGCAGGACCAGGGCACGGTGGTTCCCTGTGACAGACGTCTGGGTACAGGCCCTGGAGAGGTCAGTGGGGCCTGTGGGCCTGTACAGCCCAGCTTTCCTGTACCACTGGCTCTGGGGCCCAGCTCAGTGGCCAGAGGAAATGGGGGAAGGACTCTGCCCTCACTGTCCATCTCTCTAGACATTCAGAACCCCATCCCCACCCCATACACACTGAGAGAAAGAGGCAGCCAGGACCCAAGGCCAGGTCCGGGGAGCCAGGCTCTTGACTTGGCCACAGGAAAGAATCCGAAAGTGAGTCAGGACAATAAAGAAAGTGTTTCGTTAGTGTCCACTTAAGAATGAGAGGGCAGCCCCCCTGGAGTGAGGCAGGGCTTCCAGGTCAGACAGGCTGTTTGTAAGAGCTGGAGGCCTCCACATGGCACCTGTGCAGGCAAACTGCAGATTTCTAGATCACACAGAACAGAGCATAGAACCGGCTGTAGGACCAGGACATAGAACCGTGTGTGAACCAGGGCAGATTCAGATGGGGGAAAGTTTGCATAGGATCCCACAGAACGGCAGGTGTTGAGGTGGTGATTTGTCCGTCAAGGCACCATGGGATTCCGGCATATGTCGTGAGTTATGGAGGTTGCCATGGCAACTGTAAGCCATCCTGAGGGGCCTGAGTGGGTGTCATTGTTAGATGCAAGTGTCTTCACCCTCGGGTGCCCAGCATCAGTGACTCATTAACTCCGTTGGCACAAAAGTACCGGTCTGCAGGCTTTTCGTGCAGGCTTGAGACCTGAAGGGAGATGCAAGGGGTGGCCTATATTGGCTGAGGGACCTTTGTTGTCTCTGGATAGCACAGGGCTGCTTGCTGAAGGGGACAATGCACTGCTATCGTTTGGAAGCTTTGCTGTGTATGCACAAGGGAATATTTTCCCAAGAGAGGCAAAATTCTGTGATTCCTTTCCCATCAAGGCGAGCTTGTCCCGGCAGTTCTCCTGTCTAAAATAATAAACCCAAATAAGCCCTTGGCCAAAAGGATAATATTCTGGGTGGCGGATATTTTGTTCCTTTGTCTCCCATGGCCCCAGCTACCTGCACGTGGCTACAGCCCCACCCACACAGGCAGAGTCATTCTTTCTACCTTTCAGAAGGACCCAGGCCCTGGTCACTCCCCTCATCAGCCCAGCTCCTGCCCAGATGTGCACCTTTTAGATTCGTGGTGGGGAGGGGAGCAGGGGGGCTTCTGGAACAGCGTAAACAGAGGAACCGTGCTTTGTCTTCCTCACAGCAGCCAGAGCTCCACGCTCATTGAGGAAGAACCCTGTCCGCCCACCTGTGTGCCGTCAGGACCCGTCGCAGCCATGTGCCGTGAGGAACCTTCACAGCTGTGACCTGTTACAGCCGTGTGTCGTGAGAACCCCGTCACAGCCATGCGTTGGTGAGGACCCGTCACAGCCATGTACTGTGAAGATCCTGTAACAGCCGTGTGCCGTGAGGACCCCGTTACAGCCGTGTGCCATGAGGACCCTGCTGTTACTCCTGGGGGTGGACTAAACATCCGGCACTTGCGGGAGGCCCCGCCAGACCACTCCCCGGCCCGCGGAGGTGGCCCTAGGATCCGTAGGTGCAGGAAAGGACCTACCGAATGAACACAAGACACACGAGACAGAATGCAGTTCAGAAACAGAGAGAAAAAGGGACAGAGTTTATTGGGGGCAATCAGGGTATATATCCATTACTGAGGCAGCTACACTAAAGGTCGTGCCCATATATGGTTAGGAAGGTTTGTTTTCACATATCATGCATAAAGTTTATGCGTATCTTGTACCAGACACGAGGTAGTTACACAAAGGGCCATGTCCATATGATTTATAAAGTTCATACATATCACGTACCAGGCACGAGGTAGTTACTTCTTGTTATTACTGACAGCCATGACAGATGTTCTCTCAGGATAACCATACATCAAGATAACCATACATAGCACTGGCTTTGCCTGTTGCGGGGTCACGTAGGTCAAGACGACCATACATAGCACAGGCTGTGCCTGCCACGGGGTCGTAGGTCAAGATGACCATACCTAGCACAGGCACTTAGGCCTTGGTCAGTTAAAGGGCCAGCTTCCCACAGGCACTCTCCTGCCTCGACCTCTGACCCTGTCCCTCACTCTCGGTGTCACTCTCTGGACACTATGCCTAGGGACTGTGCCAGCAGGTGTTGTCCCCCTCCTCAGATAGCCATTGAATAAAACATCACTCACAGATTAACTGAGCGGTTCTGAGTGAACGACAATTTTCATCTGTTTTAAATTTTCATGGGTACTTTTCTGAAGAACAAGTACATTGTTAATAATTGAGAGGAATGAGGCCTTGTTAAGCTCTCAGTATTCTAAGAAGGTCCTACTGTGCCCCTACCAGTTGTGCTGGAAGCTCCGTTCCCCACCCCCCAAGAGAATCATTTTCTCCGAGGAGCACCTTGGGGAGGCAGCTTGGGGAATCTTTCTGTCCTTCCAGAGCCGGGGGACCGGGCCACAGCGTGCTGGATGACACCAGGAGGTCAGGGGTCAGCACCGGGTGGGGACAGGGAGCCAGGGCAGGTTCTGTGGGACCGGAAACAAATGTGGGGTGACTTGGAGAGGGGGAAGAAGGTTCGAGCAGAGGAGCAGGAGGAGCCAAAACGGGCAGAGGGAGTGATCAGAAGCAGGCGAGCAGGTGCCTTTGTCACAGGGGGGACCCCTGGCTCCTGAGCCATCCCTGGGCGACATCCTGAGCCAGCAGAGCCCAGCAAAGTCCAAGCAAAGTCCTGACATCCCTGTCGCTCAGCCCTGAGACTCCTCACCTACCCCTGCAATGGACACACAGCCCCATTCTATGGATGAGAACAAGCTATAACAGGGATACAGGAAGCCCCATTCTACACGTGAGTGAGACCAGGCACGGCAAGGACATACATCACCCCATTCTACAGATGGGAGTGGTGAGGCACAGACAGGAAAGCCATCTGCCAAGAGCCCACCTGCGCTGAGCAATGCAGCGGAGATGGGCTTAAGCCCACACTGCAACTCCCTGTGTTTCTGGGAAGAGGCCTGTCAGCCCTAACCCTCTGCACCCTCTCATTCCTGCATCTGGGTCTGACCCTCCTCATCCTCATCTCCAATGGATGTGTGCACGCGTACACGTGTAGAGTGAGTGTAAGTGAATATGTGTGAGAGTACGTATGTGAATGTGTGAAGTGTGTGTGTGTGTAAGTGCATAGGTGCTTGAATATGAGTGTGAGTGTAGGAGTATGAGTGAATGTGTGTATGTGTGTGGGTGTATGTAAGTATGTGAGTACGTGAGTGTGTGCATGTGTGTATGCATGTGTGTGAATGTGTTTTGAGTATGAGTATGTGAAAGTGGGTATTTGTGTGAGTGGGTATGAGTGAATGTGTATGAGTGTGTGATATGTGAGTGTGTGTGAGTGTATGAGTGTGTGAGTGTATATGAGTGAATGTGTGTGTATGTGCATGTGTGAGAGTGAGTATATGAGTGTGTGTGAAACTGAGTATGTGTGTGAGTGAATGTGAGTGAATGTGTGTATGTGAGTATATGCGTGTATGTGTTCATGTGTGCATGTATGTGTGTGAGTGTGTTGTGAGGTTGTGAGTGTGTTTGTGTGTAAGTGAATGTATTGTGTGTATGTGCATGTGTGTGAGTGCATTTGTGTGTATGTGAGTACTATGTGTGAATGTGTGTACATGAGTGTGAATGTTTATGTGTTCAAATATGGATTTGTATGTGGATGTGTCCATATGTGGGTATATGTGTGTATGTGAGTGTGTGTGAGTGTGTGCATGTGACTGTGTGTATGTGTGTTGTGATTATGAGTGTGTTGGAGTGTGTGAGTATGTATGTGCATGTTGTGTATATGTTTGTGAGTATGTGAATGTGTGACTGTGAAAGTGAGTGTATGAGTGTGTGACTATATGTAAGTAAATGTGTGTATGTGTATATGACTGTAAATGTGTGTTTGTGAGTGAGTGTGTTGTGATTGTGAGTGTGTGACCATATGTGTGTAATGTGTGACTGTATGTGAAAGTGAATGCATGAGTGTGTGAATGTATGTCAGTGAATTGTGTATGAGTATAAATGTGTTTGTGTGTATGTGGTATGTTGTGATGTGTGTATACATGTGTCAGTATGTGAGTATGCGTTATGTGAGTGTGTGAGTGTGTTGTGTTTTAGTGCGTGTATGTGTCTTTGCGTGTGAGTGTAGATGTGTTATGTGTGAGTATAAGTGTGTATGTGAGGGTGCATTGTGTACATATGTATGTATATGTGAGTATGCGTGTATGTTTGTTGTGAGTATATGAATATATTTTAGTATGTGTGAGTGTGTGCATGTATGTGAGTGTGAGTGTGTATATGTGAGTGA
>JAOXYA010000037.1:665262-677710 GCA_028565675.1 Sorex palustris | reverse complement strand
CCGAGGATTAACTAAACTGTTCTCTGCTAATTGAGCAGTCTGTGCTATTGTTTTTATTTGTTGAGTTTAATTGGCTTCTGTGTTACTTTCCCATTTAATTTGCTGTGCTCCTACTGGAATTTCAATACTGTAGAGTTTGGAGATGTCAATTGACCAGAAACTTGAGAATCTATAGAATTGGGATGAGAATGCAGATTTTTAGTGAAGCCATGAGCTGGGCCCTTGGCATGGGAGCAACTGTAGTGTATGTCTGTGACTTACTTACCACTATTGGGGCACCTCAGAATTTTCAGCCAGGAGACCAATGTGCCCACGAATTTCAGCTTCTCAGCTTGCATATTCGCAGACATTTAGTTCATGAATCCAAAAAGCAGGGCCAGTTTTTGAGCATGGCATGTTTGTGACTGTGGGATGTGAACCTCTTTTTCCATTTTAAGCAGAAAATTAAATAGTAGCTATTCATTCACTGTCAATATCCAAGTAAGTGAAAAAACATTAAATAGTACAATACAACTCTTAATAATTAGATATAAACTTTTTAAGCAAAGGATTACGAGAATGAAATGTTGGATGTGGGAGAAAAAGGAGAAAAGGTAAGTCAAAAGGTGGCACATTTTTCTAATCTGATTTTACAATGACTCAATTACTCTCATTTACACTTCATTTACTCTGAGCCTCTAAATTTATACAGCTCATGAATGGATTCCACCTCCCTGGATTATTGTCTATCAGGCTCTATCTCTTAAATCCCAACACCTCTGGCAGAGCTCCCTAGACCTCCTTAATAGTTGGTCTGATTGATCTAATTAATTGGCAAAAGCTATTTATTTCTTCTCTAATAAATACTTCTTAATTCAATTAATCTCCTTATCCAAGCATATGCTAGATTTAGAGATGGAGCTTCAATTGCAGAGGTACCATGATGCTGGAAGATTGCTATAATAGCAAATTCATTCTTTCCAGAACATTAGTCCAGAATTTTTAATAACCTTGCAGGAGCAATCAGGTTCGCACAGCTTCACAATGGTCAACTCTATCCCAATTTATTCTCTTACTCAGATATTCTAATTCACAAGCTTGAAATGCATCAGTTTTAAATTGGGAATTTAAGGTCTTCTTGGTAGAAAGCACTAAAGCAATATGCCCCAACTTCAGGCATATTTAATAGAGATCTTATTCCTAACTATTATTAAATTTCTTGGATATTTTGTTCTTAGTTTCTGTGACCCATTACATATTGCAATGTCTTTATTTAAATGACATCTGGGGTATCTTTTCAACAACTTATGAAAAATAAGTTATCCATAATAATAGAACTTACTCATTAACAGTTCTAAGTTGAGTGAAATCTTCCTGGATTTTGCATTTTTATAATTATTCCCAATACAATATTGATATGCAATCTCTAAAGTTTGCAAGGAAAAAAGAAAACATACTGTATGTACTGATAACAGAATCTCGTTAAAAGAAACGTCCTTATATTTTGATAGCAAACACAAGTGGGAGGGAGGAAGAGGAAGAGAGAGAGAGAAAGAGAGACAGAGAGACAGACACAGAGACAGAGACACAGAAAGACAGAGACAGAGAGATAATAAAATGAAATAAAATATCCAGTCCTCTAGTTTACTATTGTGGAGTAAAAGCCAGAAAGAAGTGCTTTATTAAAAAAAGAAAAAAAGTGCTTTAATCTTTTGGAATAGAAAAGAACTAAAGGCTATAATTCTCTTCTCTTTCTTTCTTACTTCTAGTATATAAAGTCTTTGACTTCACATCTTCTATATGAAATAGCTAAAACATGAATCTATTCTCACCTCCATGTGGTCCACTGAACACTTCTAGCAGCAACTTCCCAACAACATGCACCAGGAGTAGCCCCCAAATAAAAATAAAAGCATGAATGTGTTAATTTTATAACACAAAGACAATTATTTCCTAAAATAAAAAAATTCAAGATTTCTTTTATTAAAAATTGGGAATTAATTTGCATGAATAGAAAAATTAAGCTTGCTGTATATTCATATATTTTCATGTTTCTGAGTTATAAAGTAGGCCATTATGTTCAAAGTTGTACCTTTTTAATATTTCTTAACTATCAGGTAGATGTAACATCATAAAATATGAACTCATTGAGCACTTTAGCAAAAACAACCAATGAATATTAGCTTGAGATCCTCAGAGTTCCCTTCCTAAACTTATCTCCCTCTGTTCCTGCCCAGAGAAAATAATTATACTGAATTTTAAGTTTATTCCTCCTTGTTCTTTAAAAAAAAGATTCTTATTATTGAATATTCATAAATAATATATTATTTGGCTTTTAAAACTTTTGGGCTTCACGGGAATGAAAGTATACCTTTTTATTCTCTTGTGACTTGCTTCATCATCTCCTAAGTAAGTTCATGACATTCATCCATATTGATGTACAATGGAAAGTAAGCTCATTTTAACTGTGCTTAGTGTCTCATTGTAAGTATATGTCACCGTTTTTAAAGATTTAAAGCCGGTGGACTTTTTGGTTTCTTAAAGTTTTGTTAGTACAAAGAGTGCTGCTATACTTTATATTTTAATATGTTAATTTTTCCAATATGATGATATGAAAATATGATTTTAATTTGCATTTACCTTTTACAAATGAGTTCATTTTTTTCATTTGTTCTTAAACCATTCATATTCTCTTTTGTAAGTGCCTATTCAAGCCTTCTGTCATTTTCCTATTGCTTTATAATCAATTTTTAAAATCTCATTACAAAAACAAAGACTCCTACAAGAACTATTTAAGCTCTAAAAATAAAAAAGTATATATTTTTATATATTCTAGAAATAAATAAAATATGTATTTTTGAAAAGCTCTTCCAGCTTAAAGATTGTCTTTTCACTTTCCTTAGAATTTTTGTTACCTATTTTGCTATATTTTAATGTTCATTTTTGTGTATTTTTTTTCTTACCTTTGGGGTCAGGGAGATATTACAGGAGCTAAGATGAATTTCATCCCCAGTATCACACTACCTCCCAAGCATGAAGGATATTATCCTGGAGTAGTCCCCCCACCCAGCACACTTCCTACATGTCCTGTGTGCCCCCTTGTATAGCAGAATTCCAGAAGCACTGCATCCTCCACCCCTAACTCTGATGTGCTAACTGACTGGCTGTCAGAAGGCTCCAGGGGACCTGGTTATCCTCTTAGAGGCCTCGCCCCACATTTTTTCTTACACCAAAATTATGAAGGTATTTTTCTGATTTGCTCAACAAAAGTTTTGCTCTTCACCATTTAGTCCACAATAATTTTATTTTGGATGAATGGATTAATAAAAGTGTTCATAATATAAAAATTGTTTCATTGAGATAACATTATTTATGAGAGTGTAGTATAGATGTTTATAGATTGTAGGGCCACTGTGTTACCATATCATGCCTATCACCATAGTTCCTCCAGCAGAATTTAATGGACCCTTTTTCAAAATTCTTTTGAGGTTGGATGGAGAACCGCATAAACAATGATCAAGAGGTCCAGGGGCCCAACAAATGATTCTTGGTCAAATGATCTATTGGTTCAGGCCCAAGATGTTATGGTTCTGCAGCTTTGCCATGCTGAGATACCCCAGGCCACCTTGGCGGTGCTGAGAACCTTCAGGGTCACACCCACTGGTGTTCTAGGTCTTTGAGGTCAGTACCTTGCAATGCATGTTTGTATCCTAAACCCCTGTACTGTGTCTAAGTCTTCCACTGGATAAATTTTACTTGGTAATCTAAATTCTATGGAGAGAGTCTTACCATTTTTCCTTAGACATTGTCCTCTTGCTTTGTTTCTTTAAATAACCCTCTAGTGAGCTCTTGTAGCATTTGTCTTTCTTCTTCTGACATTTTGCTTAGCATATCTACTTAAGACCCTCCATTTTGTCAGAATAGCAAGATTTTGTCTTTTCTTATAATTTCTTTTTTTTATATATTAACACACGTATATAGATCTGTATACATATTTTTTACTAAATACCACTGCAATGGACATAGATAAATATGCATATTTTAATTTGTGTTTTTGTGAAGTTTTTTCTTTTTGGGTCACACCCCACGATGCATAGCAGTTACTCCCAGCTCTGCACTCAAGAATTACTCCTGGCAGTGCTCAGGGGACCATATGGGATTCTGGGAATTGAACCCGGGTTGGTTGCATGTAAGGCAAACTCCCTACCCACTGTGCTATCACTCCAGCCCCTATTTTTGTGTTCTTGAGATTGATATCGTAAAGTGAAATTGCTGAATTGTAGGGTATTTTTTATATTATTTGGAGTTTTTAAAAAATACTTTATTGAGATATTGTGATTTGCATAGTTATTCACAGTTGAGTTTCAGGCATACAATATTCAAACGCCAATTCTGTTAGCAGAGTTAACTTCCCTTCACCAATTTCCCCAATTTCTCTCCAGCACTCCAGCCTGCCTCCTAATAAATCACATTTTTAAGTTTGGTTGTTGTAGTTTAGATCCCATGCTTTCTGTTTTGTTTCTGTGATATATTCTGTGATATATAAGCATAACACACCTCTACACCACCAATGTGTCAAAGGCCCTGCCTCTGTCCCTGCTATCTCCAATCTACCTTTTATCACTCTTTCCCTCAGTTTAATTTCTTCTCCTATCCTCATTTCTATATCTAGGGACCACGATAACCTGGGTATCTCCCCTTTCCTGCCTTGCATTCTCTTGTCCTGTTACTCTATATACACAGGTAAGTGAGATCATTCGGTCCTTTGTCTGATTTACTTTGCTTAATATGACATCCTCCAGCACAGCTAAGTTGTCGTGAAATTGTGTATGGTCATCCATCCTTTCTTTTTCTTTCTCTCATTTTTTAAAAATTTTTATTAGTGACCATCCACCCTTTCAACTACGTAGTATTCCCAAACACACCTTCATTATATTCTCATATGCAGTTGGTTGATTAAACATCCTTGCAAAATGGTGCAATGAATAATGGTGAGTATATGTCCTTCTGGTTGATTGTTTTAGTGTCCTAAGGGTAAATATCAAGAAGTGAAATTTGGGGGTTATATGGCACCTGTATTATTACTTTTCTGAGAAATAACCATACTACTCTCCATAGAGATTTTCCAGTTTATAGTCCCAGCTAGAGTGAATGAGGGTTCCTTTTATTCCATATCTCTACTAGCACTTGTTTTCTCTGAACTTTTTTACATAGGTATGAGATAACATTTTATTGCCATTTTTGTTTTGATTTCCCTGGTATTAAGTAGTGGTGAGCATTTTTATGTGCCTCTTAATCATTTGTATTTTTTTTTTGCAGAAGTGTCTTTTCAATTTATCCTATTTTTATGGGGTGGTTTGCTCTATTGTTGAGTTCTTCTCCCTACTATATGGTGGTTTGCTATTGTCACTTGAGTTTTGTGAACTATTTTGTATCTCAAATATTATTGAAGAGGATCAAGTTTTATTTTTTCCTAGGTGGATAACAAATTATTATCCAACTAGGATTTATTTAAAAGTATTATCTGCTTCACTATTTCAACTTTAATCTCATTATAAATCATTTCATAAATTGTACAGGTCTTTTTCTTTTAGTTAACTCACCTCTTTTTTTCCTGCACAAATACTAAATATACTACAATCTATTGTGCATAATTTTTTTTAGTTAGTAGCGGACATGGTCCCACATTTTTTCCTCAGAATTTTCACAGGTACATACTTAAGTCTTTCTCCTCCCACTTAAAGTTGGAATCCTCTTGGAGTCAAAAATTTACTCACTGTGCAGCTCACATGCACCACAAGGTGCCTGAGGTATTTGCAACAGTCATCCAGTACAAAGCCAGGGATAGATCCTGAGCACTGCCAGATGTAGCCCAAAAACAAATGTTTAAATTCTGAGATTGTTCTATTAAGCTATCTTTTTAAATATAAAGATTTCAGTGGGATTGATTGCATTTCCCACTCAATCATTTAAAATGATTTAAAATGGCACATTTAAAATATTACGTTATCTGATCCAAAAACTCAATACTTTGAGACCATTCATGAACATGGTTTCACCACTTATTTAGCCCAGTGATGAAATATTTATCTGATTTTCCTCTTGGTCAATTCCTAATACTGTGTAGTTGCTTTCCATAGCACGACTAGCATGAGACAGTTAGTTTAATAGAATTGTTATTGTATTACTCTAAAAATTATGTGGTCATCTTTTAATTCCCTTAGATTTAGAGTATGTATCTTTCTTTAATAAAATATATGTTTACTGGTTTGTTTTATGATAGTGGTCTTTTTCAGTTATATTTTCAAGTCTCCTAAAATCTGTTGTCTATTATAAAGCAATCCACTTATATTTTGTTTTTATTTTGTGGCCACACTAGGCAGTGCTCAGGACTTTCTCCTAGATCTATAATTAGGAATCACTCCACAATGCTCAGGGTACTATATGGGATAGTTGTAATGCAAGGCAAGTAAAGTACGGTAATACAAGGTTCTAATGCAAGCCCTACACACTGTCCTACTACTCTTGTAGTTTATTTTATTAGAAATAACTCTCAAATGATATTCAAGATCAACTATAAAATACAATCTTGAAATTTATTTTTTTTAATTTTTTATTTTATAAAGTAGTTCACAATATTGGATCACATTTAGTATTCAAACACCAATCTTACCACCATTACACCTTCCCACCACCATATTTCGGGTTTTTCAATCCCAAACCCCAATCCTTGCCCCAAAGCAGAACCGAAATAATATAGTATTTCCCTCTAAGGTTGGTTGCCTCCTACTTTGAATACCATCATATGTGGTGCGGTACTCTTGGAGTATGTATAGGGTATGTTCTCTCAAGTGTCATGAGGTCGCGGAGTCCAGAAAAACATTCACTCGTGGGTGAGGCCTGGCCCAAGCATATGGAGAGAGAGCAACCATGAGCATTCTGGAGCGTTTTGGCTGCCGGGAATGGGTCCCTTGGGGCAGGTAGGTAGCTCCCCCCACCCTTCACGCTTTGAGTGAGACAGCCTGGTGGGAGTCCAGCCTGGTGGGAGTCCAGCAGCATAGTTATGGCGAGCGTCATGTTATGCTCTCTTTTGGGAGAGAAAGACATGAGATCTGAAATTTATTTTAAATAACGACAATTTTAATATGTTTCTATCTTGTTTTGAGTTTCTATTTCTGCTTATAATTATTTTAAAAATTTTTATTGAATCACCATGAGACACAGTTACAGATTTATAAACTTCTGTGATTACGTTTCAGTCATACAATGATCGAGTACCCAACCCTCCACCAGTGCTCATTCTCCACCACCAATGTTCCCAGTATCCTTCCCACCTCCCCCTCTATCCCTCCCCTGCCTCTGTGACAAGCATATTCCCTTTGACTCTTTCTCTCCTTTTGGGTGTTATCATTATTTTTTTATCATTTTCTTGATTTTTGAATTCAATGTCAATTTTTTAATTTAAAAATTTTATGCATAAATTTTTAGAAATTATATATGTAAATCTAATTATTTTTAATTTTATTTAAAAAACACCATGATTTGCAAAGTTGTTCAATATACAGTTGTTTCAAGTATTTAGTGTTCCAACACCACCAGTGTGAACTTCCTTCCACAAATGCTCCCATTTTTCCTCCCGTCTCCAACCTGTTCCCTTAGGCACATAACAAATTTACTTTATATTACTTGTTCCAACAAAGGACTGGAGCGACAGCACAGCGGTAGGGCATTTGCCTTGTGCACAGCCAGTCTGCCAGAGCTGGATTCGATTCCTCTGCCCCTCTTGGAGAGCCCAGCAAGCTACCGAGAGTATCTCACCTGCACGGCAAAGCCTGACAAACTACCCCTGAGATATTCAATATGCCAAACACAGTAACAAGTCTCAAAATGGAGGCATTACTGGGCCCGTTCAAGCAAATCGATTAACAACAGGAGGAGTGTTTTTGTTTGTTTGTTCCAACAAATATTTAAGAAATGGCAAATAGAATGATCAGAAAATAAAGCAGTCAACTTGTCATTGCCATATGATTTTAACATATGTAAATTAGGAAAATAAAACCCTTTAATACAATATAATAAAACACTTATTCTCATTTACATCAGTAAGTTTTCAACTCTGGATCAAAATTATATTTAATTAAATTTATTTTATACTTGAATCTTGTTATGGTAATAACCATGCTTTTCCTGTCATTAATAAACTTTTAAAGAAATTCTGTTCTAATAGATTTTGGAATTTACATTTAATAATTAAGGCCTACTTATGTAAGTTTGCCCCCTGAACTTTATATAAACACTGTGGTTTGCAAACTTGGTCATGATGACTTGTTATAGGCATTCAATATTCCAACAACAATCCCACCACCCTTACACCTTCCCTCCACCATGGTGTCCTATTTTCCCAACCACCCCTCAAGTTTGCCCCTATAGCAGGCCCACAATAATTTATTTTATGTTTATTGTTATCAAAAAATTTCTAACAGATAAAAATATTTATTTAGAATAAAATTAGTATAAATTGTTGTATCTCACTGTGGAGACATTAAGTCCTTTTATGAGGAGTTACTAAGATGTTATAGGTTAAGCCTTCTGTTAATGTTTTGTTACATTCTATCTGATCTGCTGTGTTACTACTGGATTATCAGTGTTATAGAGTTTGGAGATATCACTCCAGATATCCAGAAAGTTTTACTGGGTAGTACAGCTGGAGTTAATTTTTTCACTGGGCAGGGGCTTTAGACTTGGATGTGACTACCTGAGTTTATGGCAGTACAAGGACATTGTTGGAGGCAGCCCATCCCAAGTACATGAAAGCCTGGAGGTTTCAGTCATAAAGGCAAGCATGCCTGAATTTTCAGGAGGTTAATTTCTAGGTGAGGCTCAGTCCCAAGAAAATGAAGTACAGCCAGAGGCATGGGGGGATTTTGCAGTGTGGGTGTGAGCAGATGCAAGGTCTTTGTTTGGGTTGGCCCTGGGCTGGTTGACCCACTCCAAGTGTCCCTGAGGTTTCTGCCATGAATGGGTGTCTGAAGGACTTTGTGAGGTTAGTTGATCTCTTTAGAGATTATTTTTCAATCTCTGAAGCAAGGCAGGTAAGATGAGTAAGTACCTTAAACCACTAAGCTATCCTCTGGGTGCTTCTTACTGGGGATTACATGCTTTGGTACTATCCTGATCAATTCAGTGCACTCACTTCAGGCTTGAACTTAAACATTTGTACTTGCTAAGCAGGTTCTTTAAGTCATAGAGCCATCTTCTGGGCCCTCACAAAAACTTTTATATGCTTAAAGTTAATAATATTATACCTTGATCCAAATAATATTAGATTTGAGAATACTCAACTCCATTCCTCTTCATTCTGATTTACATGATCTTACGCAGTTGAATCCCAACTGACTATGGTTAACATCTTGAAATTAAATTAGATGTTGTCATTTTTTCAATATTTTCTTTAGTCCCACTTATGTTCCCCTAATATTTTACATCAGCTTTGAATGAAATCAGAAAAATAGTGCATCCATAAACTTTTATGAAGGGACACCACTTCAGTAGGATACACCTTTGCCAGAATAAAAACAACTAGGGATATTCCTTGTTCCTTACCTACCATAGCAATCTCAAATTCACACAAAGAGCATAGTAATAAAGAGCTGGGTTTATTCACAATTTAGTCTATGTTGGGGTCTCTAGCTAGTTGTCAGAATATTTTTAAGTCCTCTAAGAGAAAGGAACTCAGGAACTCTGAGGTTGTTCTTCAGAGAGGAAGTGACTGAGGTCACCCCAAAGTCAGTTGGCAGAACCAGAAATAGATCGCAGGTCTCATTCTCGTTTGAGGCTAACAAACTTGTTCAACTTAAATACTTCCAGAGAGAGAGAAAGAGGAAAATGATTCACAGACAAGATACTTGTGAAGTACATGCTAGAGACATATTTACCTAAAAATAGTTCCTTCTGTCTCACCTTCAACTCATGCCTTTCTGAAAATCTTCTGTTTTTAAATAAGTATTAGAGTAGCCAAAAGGCCTGGGAAGTATGAGCTGAAGCAGCTCTTCCCCCAGCTGCAGACCACATCTTGTGATTTCTGCAGAGCTCAGCTTGTGCCTCTTGGTTTTTCCTTGCCTTCCGTGCTGAGTGTGGGAAAGTTTTGTGGGAGACTTCTTATATCAAGAGTTTTGGAATTTGTGCTGGTAGGTCTTTTGCACCAGAGAATACCAAGAAACATATATATTTGCATGAGGATATATCTGAAATGGTGTAAAAACAATTTTTTAAACTGCACTAAGTAGGCACATGTTAACTTTCCATTTTCTCAGCTTTAAAATTCAAATATTAAGGACTCAAAAATTGTGTGAATGAAGTAATTTTTACAGTGTTAACCTTTTGAGAATACTTATTTGGTTTTCTAAACTTTTTCTTCCTCAGAGGAAAAAAAGTCCGACTAAAGGATACCCTCAAAGATACCAACCTATTCGGTATGGTAGGAGAAAAATGGGCACATGATAAGGCAGTTCCTTCTGAAGGACCTTCTTTCCCAGAAACAAGAGGTTACAGAGAAAACACAAATGGAATCTATATCTGGTAAGATTTGCAGAACCTCAAGGTTTCGCTGGGTCAGGAACAGGGTAAAAATAGTCTCTCAGGGTGAATCCTGGCCAGGAAAATAGAGACAAATGAAGGACAAGAAAATGCATTTCAAAATTTCACTTTTTTTCCAATTTCCTACATAATTTCACTGTTTTTCTCTGACTCACTTTTTTTTTTCACACCCCCTCTTTTGCATTGGAATGAGCCAAGAGGAATAGCAAGATTAAGATTATAGAGGAGGGATTGTTAAATCTTTTAGATTTCTATCTCTAAAAATCAGGCAGTTTTCAAAATGCTCTTATAAAAACTGTGATAAAGATATCCTGGAAATGTACCATATGTCCATAGAGCCAGTCAGACAAATTCCTGTATTGCCTACCTCATCATCATCACAAAAGAAAGCAAAAGAATATGGACTGAAGCTCAAGGGAACCAAAGAAGAACAACTAAAGGTTACTTTTCTTCAAATGTTTCCAACTATCTCAGAAAAGCAACTCTCTTAAAAAAATTTTATTAGATTCAGGTATATCAAGGGTACCAGACCTCATCCTGCCTGGTGAATTCTGCAACTTTTGACACTGAGATCCCTTCCCTTCCTGGGTACTACAGACCACAGAAATCCTGCCCCCAGTCCTCTCAAACCTTGGATATGCCCCTGAGGACAGATAAAACTGATCTCTTTTGTCTTTCAGGTGTGCCAAAGGAACCAGACTTCATCCTCCCCAGCTACATCTATGCCACTGAGGTGCCTTCCTCGGGAGCCAGAAAGATTCATAGGCCTTTCATTTCCAAAACTGAGCAGACTCATTAGCACCACCCCACCAACCCCACCAACTTCAAGGAATCTTGAGTCTAATAAGTTTCCTCAAACATGTCTATTTTAACCTTTCTACTCAAATAGATATATTAGACACTGAACTATATGACCAGTGAAGTAACATCCTAAGGACACAAACATTGTTAGAGTAATGGATTATAAAAATAAAAATGGATTGCTGAAAAATAACAAATTAGATCAGACCTCATGTATCTTACATCTTAAACTCAAATCATAGCAACCACAAAAGTATAGGAACAGTGGTAAAACAAAAGACTTCACCTGCTCTAGCAGACTGGGACAGAAGTCCTAGGCTCATACAAACCCCATTGATGAGGAACTCAAATCAAAGTTCCATACAATGGCCATGGAACTAAAGTGGTCACTGGAAGAAAAATTAACCAACTTAAAGATGAACTGATCTAGAGCATGAATCAGAGATCTTACAAATGGAATTAAAGGAGTTAAAAGTACAAGAGAAAGTCACCGTAATAGAAGAAAACAATAGAGGAACACACCAGTGATCACTGTCACTATATCACTGTCATCCCCGTTGTTCATCAATTTGCATGAGTGGGGACCAGTAACATCTCCATTTGTCCCTTTCACATGTTAGTGTAGTCCGATGGTGTATTGGGGATTCTTTCAGGGTCAGGAGAATGAGGACCGTCACTGTTATTGTTTTTGGCATATTGAGTACAATACGAGTAGCTTGCCAGGCTCTGCCGTATGGGCGAATACTCTTGGTAGCTTGATAATAAAGTGATAATAAAGAAAAATTCCAGCCATCACCAACAACGAAGGGAAAAGAAAAGTAAACAAATGGAGAAGAATGTAACATTCTCGATAAATAGCAAGAGAAAAAAAGTTTTGGAATCATTGGAATACAGAAGGAGAGAAAAAAGTAAAAGGGGGAAAAAGCTGTAAAAAAAATAATAACTGAGAAATTTCCTTATATCTTGAGAGGTGCCCAAAGAGTTCCCTCAAAAATGGCCCTCCCGTTGATCATCGATTTGCTCGAGTGGGCCCAGTAACATCTCCATTGGAGACTTTGTTGTTACTGTGTCT
>JAOXYA010000037.1:652241-663016 GCA_028565675.1 Sorex palustris | reverse complement strand
AGCACATATGGAGGCAGCCATTGTAATCATTGTTCTCTGGTGCTGTTTGTTGGTATAGCATGCCCATGTGTTATGTTATAGCACTGTATAGCACTGTCCTCCCATTGTTCATCGATTTGTTCGAAATGGCACCAGTAATGTCTTCATTGTGAGACTTGTTGTTACTGTTTTTGGCATATCAAATATATCATAGAGAGCTTGCCAGGCTCTGGTGTGCGGGCAGGATACTCTGGTAGCATGCTGGGCTCTCCGAGAGGGATGAAGGAATCAAATCTGGGTCAGCTGCATGCAAGGCAAACGCCCTACCCGCTGTGCTATGTTAAATATTAAAAAAATAATTCCACCTGTCTAAAGTTTTTGTTTACTTTATGTAGGAATTTGAACACAGGGTCTCATAGAAAGCATACATTTTACCACTAAGCTACACCCCCACCTCCAAAGTCAATCCTTGGAAGCTCCAAGAATTTTCCCATAATTTTCCCTTAGTTTTGTACCCACATGAAGTGAAAACTTATGCTTGCACACAAACTAGAACACAAACACTTAAGGCATTTTATTCATCACTCCTCAAGCTGGAAGCAACTGAAAAGTTTTTGGAGGCCACAGAATATGCTACTTGGATGTAAGGAATCGTTTAAGTCGAAGGTTACCAACCAAGAACCAACAGATAGAGAGACGCTGTCTTGAAACTTTTTGAAGAGCAGATGCTACTGAGAAATGAGGACAGCCATACATATCCTGGCCTGGGAGAATTTTATGGCCATGAAGATTGGAGAGAGCCGGTGCCAAGATGTGCTTGTCCAAACACAGTGCTGAAAAACAATCTTCCCTGAGTTTCTCCTACTTATTTACCTTCCCACAATTTGCCAGCCTCTGGAAGCTTGAAGCTCTTCTCTTTTGTCTTGTTATTTCTCCATAAATTTATTGCTAGAAGATTATGCTAGTGTCTGGATCTGATTGTGTCCTGGATATTTACATTTTTATTAGTTATGCACATGAAATAAACATTTTCCTTTCTGAGAAACCCTCTTTTTTTACTTGTTTTTGTGCCATACTTGGCAGTGCCCAGGGCTCACTCCTGGTTCTAAACTCAGGGCTCACTCCTGGTGGAGCTTTTGTGTGTCAGGGATATAACAGGAGCCAGCCATGTGTAAGGCAAGTGCCTTAATGCCTTTATTATCTCTTCAGCCCCAAACCTGATTTTTGTCAGATATTTCTATGCTGACTACATTTGAGCACCCACAACCAATGCCAACTATAATAACATTTCAGTCCTCTGCCTAGCAGATGGCAAATATTTTTGATGGGATATGCATTACAGACTCCAAATTTATAAATGTGTGTGTGTGGGTTGTTTGTTTAGTTTGGGTTTGGGGCCACCCAGGGTGCTCAGAGTTTACCTCTGGCTCTCCACTCAGGAATCACTTCTGGTGGTGCTTGGGGGACCATATAGGATCAGCTGTATGCAAGGCAAACACCCAGGTCAGCTGCATGCAAGACAAACACCCTACCTGCTGTTCTATCACTCCAGTCCGATTGTTTTTTTGGGATTTTGTTGTTGTTTGGGGGCTGCTGTTTTGGGAGGTACTCAAAGGTTACTCCTGTCTCTGTGCTCAGGGGGTGCTCCCAGCAGTGCTCAGGAGAGCATATGGTGCTGAAGATCAAACCAGGCCTTTTGTATATAAATTTTATGTCAACATATGAAAAAGGAAACTATTAAGCTAGAAGAAATATGGCAATCATAAAAATTCAGAAGACCTTGTGATTTCTATTCAATCTACAGATCTGGATTTGTGTTTACCTGCTAAAATATTGTGTCTATTCCTTCATTCTTTCCAACTTCCTCTTCTCCTCTAACCTTGGAGAGAAGAGGTCAAGTAAGATTTTGAGTGGGAAATGAATTTACAAAGGAGGAAGACAATAGTAACATGTATTTAAAACGTTCTGCCGGAGCTACCGTGAGTCTAATTCCTTCTAGATCAGACTTGACTTCCTAGGCTCACAGGCTCATACTTATCTTCATGGCCATTCTAAGACAGAAAGCAACTGTTCCCCAGGGCCTGGAACTTCTTTTGAACGAGCATGGAGACATATAGCTTTTGGGAAACAGCAACTCACAGCTGATAAAGGAATTCAACATTAATCCCACACAAGAATTTTGCATTTTGTGGTTCATTTTGGCTATGGGTGTTCTGGGTTTCTTCCTCTCTGATAAAGTTAGAAAACAAACATGCTTTTGATTGTGGCGAAGTCCTTCCTTTCCTGTTTTATCCATAAACGCTTTGCCTTTGCAACCTCAGAAAAATATTCCCAGCTTTAAAAGAGTCAGTTGCCCAGTCTGTAAGCGGGGTAACAAAATTCTACAGAAGAGGGCAAAGTCACCCCCAGCCAAAAAAGCAGGTGTTTGGGAGAAACTTATATAAAGTTCTTTTTGGGGGGTTGGGGAGGGTGCAGACCCCACAATGCTCAGAGCCTACTCCTGACTCTGCTGCAATCAGGGATCCCTCCTGGCAGGGCTTGGGGGACCATATGTGGTGCTGGGGACAGAACCTGGGTCAGCAATGTGCCAAGCAAGCCCCCTACCCACTGTCCTATCACTCTTCCCCTGTGTAAAGTTCTTAAAGTTGGGGCTGGAGTCATAGTACAGTGGGTAGGGTGTTTGCCTTGCACGCAGCCACCCGGGTTCGATTTCCAGCATCCCATATGGTCCCCTTAGCACCGCCAGGAGTAATTCCTGAGTGCAAAGCCAGGAGTAACCCATGTGTATTGCCGGGTGTGGCCCAAAAAGAAAAAAAAATTACAGAAATTTTCAAATATAATGGATCCACAGTTAACCATCATCAATATCAGCAACCTGGTCTCATGTGACCATTTTATTTGTTGTTGCTGTTATTGTTGTTTTGTTGGCATAATTTAAAGCACATCCATTTTATTCTTAAATACATTAATATGCATCTCTAATTAACAAAGACATCATGATACTAGCCATGTATCATGTTTTTCACGTCATGTTTTTCAACTTATCTATTTTAATACTAAGAACATTTTATCTGGCATTTTAAACCTTTTGGAATGTTACAGGTACATTTGAAAGACCTCTTTCTCCCCCCAGGTAATTTTCTTTAGGTTGCTTTTTTTATCTAGAAAATACCCTTATCTTTTTCTCATAGCTTCTTTAACACATTTCTACAAGTGTATCAGATTTTCTTTTTTACAAAGGATTTTAGCTTTATGTAGACATTCTGTACGGATACATTACATTCTTTCTCAAATATCAGTTGGAACATCAGAAGTCTTCAAATCTAAGAAACTTATTATCGTTTTAATTTTTATTGCCTTTCCTCAGATTAATAGTTCCAACTCTTAGATATTGTGTTTGCTGGATCTCAGCTCTTCCTGTTAATTTTCCATGTTGTAGGCATTTACATAGTCATTGGGGGGAAGTTATGGGTTTTCCCCAAAGCATTTCCCACTTAGATTTTCCCACAGAGATTATCTAACAGCAGTGTTCAGGATTTCCCCAAAATCAATACACTTATTTCAGTCTAATATTAACTCATCTTCCCTAAATCTCCCATTGCTTATGTAGTAAGTATCTATTCCCGAAAGTCATGCTCTTCACCAGGTGTCTCATATTTTACCCAGTAGGGCTTTCTAAAGGAAACTCTACCAGCAGCAAGAAATATCTAATATCTCTTTTAAGGGCAGTGAAAGTCAGTTGGATACTTACCTCCAACACACATCTGTTTCACTTATGTTTCAGGCTAGGAGAATTTTTAATTTTTCCACTCCTACTCACATAACCCTACAGCCCAGCATTTCATATTTGGCCAAATGAGTTTAATCACAATAAGGTAGCAAACGACAACACTACTGGTTGTCTTTGTGCATGCTTCATGATAGATTGGTTCTAAATGATTTTAGTAGAGCTGTTTTCTAAAAAGACAGGTGGATATGTTTAGAGCTAACCCGGTAGACTTTTGGAACTACTGGAAAGCAAGCAGAGCCTTTCCCCTAGAGTGGTCATAGAGAATATCTTGTCAACTATCATCATCTGCTAAATTTAAAACCCAATTTTAGGATAATGGACTGAATGATTTGCCAAAGATTAGAGATAAAAGTATGACCTTAACCAGGATTCCAGATTCTTTCTATTGACACTCTCCCTCTATCAACAACCCAAACTATCCGGTGATTTACCGCAATCCTACCAAAGCTCAGGAGGACAACAATGACCCTTTGAAACATTTTCTGTTATGGAAGAGTTTCAGATCAAATCAGAGGGGTTGTTACTGTCAAACTATTTCAAGTGACAAGACTATAACTTGCTTAATTGAAAGTTTCATTACATTCAATTCCAAACTCCTCATCATGGACTTCAGATAAACAGAATTATATATGACTATGTTGGTTGACTTAAAGTCTATCATAAGAAAGTGGAATGCTGTGAATATGATTAAGATAAAATATTTATATTATAAGAATCTAACCTTGGTATCCTCTGGACATCCCAATGCAATGTTTCTAACCATTCTCCCCTTGACCTTAGTCCTTAAAGCACTTGGTCCTTTGTCTGTGAAAGACAACAGGATCGGATCTTTAAGTGAAGAAATAAATAGTAAGTACTTATTCACGTTTTCTGCTGCTATGTCTCATATTTGACAATCTTACACTCACCAATTTGACAGTCTGCTTTCACTAATCCATATGCATATAAGGTGTATATTACCCCCATGTCTACGAGATTCTCACTTAGCCAACGACATCTGTCTTTGAACTGTCACGAACTGCTAGAATGATTCTTTTTCTTTTGTGGTGTCAATTCCTCTTTCTGTCATTATTAACCTTGTTAAATACCCTCTTCCCTCCCCTTATGAAAGGCATGAACTGAGTGCTAAGTTTCAAACATACCCCCTTAACACATCCAGATGGGGAGAAAAAAGCACATCCCGCTATCTACTTAATCAAACATCTACTTTCACTCCATCAACGGGGAGTAGGCCCTTTTGTACATTTAACAAATTCAAGCAATTTAGCAACTGGGTTAAAGTCTATGTAAAGTACTTCAACAACATGGGAAATAAAGACACTGGTCTTCTGTCTTAGAATTGGTTAATGGAAGATGTGAAGTCTCAAAACGCGCACAACAGTGGGTTCTTACAGAGCTGCCTAATGCACTGCTGGGAAAACCTTGAGAAGTTTTCCATCACAGGGGGGGAGGTAAGTTGACAGTTTTTGCCTTTGCTGTCAGTTCCACTGTGGGAGGCTCCTAAATTTATTATACCTAGGAAATGAGTCTGGTGCAAACCTATCCTGGAAGAAGCATAGAAGCAAGACATGCAGTAGGATATTCTTGCATTCTGAATTTCTACTACAAAGACAGAGGCCGAATTTTGGCAACTTCATAATCAGTGACCATGAACCACTAATCTAACTCAAGGGAGGCAGAGCAAGTAAACAGTCCTGTTTGTCTTTCTACGTGAATTAGCTTTCCAAGTTTTAACTAAAGTAAATATTCAGAATGAAATATAATTATCATAGTGGAGTAGCAATATTTTCCACTGGCATTAAAATGCCCATAATGTGCTTTATGCTGAGCAATCAGAATGTTCAATACTACCTGTTATAAGACCAGATGAGTTTACTTGGGTTACCAAGAAACAGTTTTTTCTAACTCCTTACTTCTTGAGCCCCTTTTACCTCAGCTTCCTTATTCACAAAATAAGATAATAAGGAAATCTAATTTTCTAGGGAAAATATTAATGAGCATATTTTTTGCTGATGGACTCAAAAATCTACAGAAATAGAAATCAGTGAGTATAGTGCACACCGTGTGCTGCTGCTCTAGATGCCTGGATGTCTTGCTAAAACCAACAGGAGTTCTAGGAATATACAAAAAATATGTGCTCAGATAGATGGGTCCAGAGTCTTTGGTGAAGATTATTGAAGCACTGAATAGTAGAGTGGCAACTACTAAATGTATGATTATCGACCGCTGCACTCGGATTTGCTCTGAGAAGACTGCTACATCAGGAGTCGAGCTCAAAGGCATCAATCATTTGGTGCAACACTCTGTCTCTCACGGCTTAATGGTATTGGAATCCAAAGGGCCGAGAGCTGCCCTCAGAAGTGAACAAAAGCTCTTCATAGACTGGAGGAGTAATAGCAAGATAGAACTTTTACTTCACAAATGCTCATTGAATGATAGAATAATCAAGCTATCATGTAGATTCCATTGATCTGTAAATTTTTTTTAAAAAAACACAATATATGCACATCTTTTATGGAACCATATTCCTGGGTTTTTCTCTGAAGTTAGTCACTTTCCTTGTATCATTTGATGACTATGGAATATATCCCCCATTATGCTAGGGTGCCTTACAAACATACACATATTCCCTATTTAAATTTGTACCAAATAATGGGATTTTTCATCCTGGATCTTCTCTTTGCAAAGTAGCCTTTGCTTTCATCTATAAATAAAGACAATGTGATTTCTTTTCCCAAAATTGTGAGTAATTCAACACAATATATTGAAAACATGCTTCTTGGCAGAAATGTTTATGAGATATAATCATAGAAAATAAAGGAATGGTATAATGAGAAATAAACCCTTCAGTTTAATTGCAAAGCACTGTTAAAGCTAAAGAAAATTGTGTATTTGAGCTCTGAAGTGGAAATAAAGTTACCAGGTTCTGAGAGGCACATCATAGAAAATGAGTTCTTTTTCTTCATTAGAAAAGAAGATCTGCAAGTAATAAAATATTATGAGTAAATATTGAAAGAATATATGACTATTGGACTGTGATAAGTTGCAGAATACATTATATATTTAAGTAAATTCTAAATTACAAACTTAAAACTAATGCCTGATCTTCCTCAATAATAAGCTGATTTGTTATGATACAATGAAAAAAAAATGGTGTCAACTCATAGGATAATTATTCTTTGCAACCAGGAAAGCATTGTAGAAAAGTATACTATGATTCTGAGATTTTCTGTTTTAAAGGTGTTTGTTTGCTTTTTAGAAATATGAAAATGAACTGAATACTATAAAGTGTGAACTAAATTGTTGCCTTTCTTATACACCAAAGAGAAAAGTAGGAACAGTGTGACTTCTACTTGTTGGAAAGTGACTCCAGGAAGAGACATAGTAGCTTCCACTGATCAGGTAAGAAAATCACAGTTCCTCTGCAGACTAGAAATATTTGGCAGCTGGTTGTTCCTCTAATATTATATAAAGAAACATTCTTTCTGATTCATAAAAGTCAGATAAACCTGTCAAAAGCAGTGACTCATATATGGAAGTATATATGCTGAATATTTTAGACATTGTTTCAGACACTGAAATCCCTGACATTTCTCTACACTCTTGGAGAGTAATCAAAAACAAGTTTTAAAAAAGGTAAAATACATACAGTACAGCAAAAGATGACCAGTGCTGTAAAAAAAATGTCAAAAAAGGGAAAGCAGAAGAGTTTGGGCAAGAGCACGTGTTGCAATTTTTGAAGTGATCAATGATGGTCTCTGAACGAAAGTGACATTTGAGACTTCAAATTGGCAAGGATCAGATCTTCAGAAGTCCAGGGGAAAGTCAGTTCAGTGAGAAAGTTCAGAAATCTTTATTAGGGGTAAAACATACTAATAGTAACAGGATTAGAACAAAAAAAAGGAGTAATTGGGCACACAAAAAAATAAGAAAAAGACATAAAGAAAAGAAAACTGCATGTCCTCTATAGGACCCTATCTCATACCCAGTGAGAGCTGGTATATATCCAGAAAAGAAGCAGCATTACTCAACTTGGTTTTCTTCTAGTGCTTCCTGAGTTTCTATAAGGCACCAAAAAGAAGGGAGAATAAAAAGTCCTACCATATCTAGGTGAAAGGAATGATAGTTTTGCACCAGTGTCTTGGTAGCAGAAGGGAGCAAGATAGATCATGAATACCTCTTAGCAACAGAATCAAAAGGAAATTTGGGGACAGTGGGAGAAAGAGAACCTTCCAAGTTTTCCCAGGATTTGACCCCAGCAATTTCTGGTTGCTGATGAGATGAAAGTGACAAGTAACTGCCATGAAATATCTTGGCAGGAGGATTGAGGTTCAGTTTGCAGGCATGGTAAGTAGCAGAATTCCTACTACTTATCCTAAGAACCAAGGAGCTGGAAACATTTTTAGAGAAATATCTTGCTCCGACATACAAGTATAGGATGACACTGCCTGGGTCTTGGTCTGGTGAACTCCAGCAGAAGATTCATATGAAATGTTTGTGATAGATTTTGTGAATGTTAAAGCACTAGGTCGATTCCCCAATACCTTGAGATAACTCTCCCTAATTCTTCTTAGATAAAGAAATCATTTATTTGCAGCCTAGCCAAGGGTAGTGCTGTGAACATTCGTAAACATCTCTTAGATACTCCTCCACCTGCTTTCTTCTGGATATCAGCTTGTAGGAATCTTCTTAAGAACTCTAGTCACCAGAAGAAACTAGGGTCAAACACTTATTACAGGTATTCTAAGTGAAGATATATATTCATACTTTCATTTCATCTTTATGCTTTATCCGTAAAGCGAATTTATTTTTCCTGAGATGGGAATAATAAGATGATGCTCAGAGTTGTGAAGTAACACAACTAACTTTCTATAGAGACCATTGCAAAACACTGGAAGACATATACTACGAAGTTTAGGACTCCAAACGCGACTTTCACCGTTCAACTCCCTCTCCAAGACTATTCCACATATTCTAATGACTTGGATGGAAAATTTTACAATTTACTAACACAAATAAAAGAAAGTTGTTACAATAGTTCAAAAATTACTAGACCATTTTTTTTGTTTTTCATAAATTGAAAAAAGGCACTTATTAACCAAAATCTTTTCTAAATGCCCCGATCCAATTCTTCTATCAAGAGGAATACTGCCAAGATTGTCAACTTGGACTTAGAGGAAGTAAAAACAAATAAAAAAATAAACTGAAGAGGTCCACTTTTCTACCAACTGGAGTAACATGAACCAACTTTGGAGGGCTCATAGTTCTTTCCTGTCTGGGCAGAGTCTGGGCATGAAGGAACTACCCATACTGGTCCTAGCCCAGCCACTTAGAATCGGTATATTTCAAAATATCCAATAGTCATACCATACTTAACATCTGCTAGGAATATGTCTGTGTGTTACATACTCTAATTCCTAAGTACTTAAATTGTGGCTTGTGACCCCCACATGTGGTCATATAACTGAAGGTGGAATTGCCAAGAATATAATGACAGTAAAATTTTTCTAAACATGACACTGATCAAAAACCTATTCAAAATAAAACCTATTATAAACTTGAACTTAAGGTGTTTTCTTGCACTGCTCACTCAGTTTTCATTCTTCTGGTTGAAAAAAAAATGAGATGAAAATGTTTAAGACGTTCTATGCTAGCTTTTTCCCCTCTTAGGGAAACTTGTTTTCTCTTTTGAATAACGCTCCCCTCTGTGTCTTTGTCTCTGTCTTTCTCAGTCTCTCTCTCTATCTCTCTGTTTCTCTCTCTCTGTTTTCTGCTCCTCCTTACATGTATCTAGCTAATTAGATTTATATAAAACTACTTTACTAGTACTTAGAGAGAGATGGCTTTAGGAGCTGGCCTTGCATGTGACCAACCCTGGTTTGATTCCCAGCACCTCATATGGTCCCCCTGAGAACTGCCAGGAGTTATCTCTGAGCACAGAGCCAGATGTAAGCTATGAGTAGAGCCAAATGTAGCCACAAAGTAAAATAAAACAAATTTCTTTTCTTCATTTTTAAAAATCTTCTATAATTCATTCAAACTATATATACTTTTGAGGGAGGTATTGTTTTTTCTTTAGTGCAGTAGCATTTTCAGTCACTTGCACTCTATTTTACAGAAGGAGAAACTGAGGCATTGGCACTTGAAACTTGCCAGATCTGCCACTCTAGAGTTGACCTCAAGATTAATTTTCTCTCCTGATGTAAGCAGCCTTTTAAATTTTTTAAATTTAAGAGCTATGATTTACCAAGTTCTTGGTAGTTGAGCCTTAGGCATTTAATATCTCAACACCAATTCCACCACCAGTGTCAAATAATATTCCACCAGTGTTCCCATGCTCCCTCCTGACTTCCCACTTCTACCGTTGGTAGGCCCCTTGACATTTCAAAGTTTAATCGTTATACTTTAGCCCTCATGTTTTCAGTGTTGATGAGTCTATATTTTGGATGTATATCTACACTATTCTCTCAATTTACCAGTAGACATGAGGCCTCTGGTCCCTATATCTCCATTATTTCCTTTTCTTGTCTTCCTTCTCCTATCAATTTCTTTCCTTTCTGAGTGTTGTGTCCATTATGATGTTTGGGCAACAAAGCCCTTCTTTGCTGCCTATTTATTTGTATGATAGACATGGTCTAATATTGTCCTTCCAGGCTGGGTACAGAATGGGTTATTACTAAAGAATTTTTGTGTATCTTCAATTGAATATTATGCAACTGCAAGGAACGATGAAATCCCGCAATGCTAAAATTTGGAACTGGAAGATATGTTGAGTGACAGAAGCCAGAAGAAAGACAAATGCAGTGTGATCTCACTTATTTGTGGTATATAAAATAACTAGATGAGAAAGCAGGGATTATAGTAAAGCAGGGATGCTTAGATTACATCCAAAACACAGACTCAACAACACTGAAAACCTGATATCTAAGCTGCAACCACAGGGATTTTGTAATGTGCCTGTTAAGTTGCTAGGAGAATGGGGCAGAATGAGGAGATTGGGGGTGGA
>JAOXYA010000037.1:623914-635144 GCA_028565675.1 Sorex palustris | reverse complement strand
TCCAATGGAGACGTTACTGGGCCCGCTCGAGCAAATCGACGATCAACGGGAGGGCCTTTACCTTTTACCTTTACCTAATAATACAGGATACACATCTTACAAATAGGTATAGAATGCATTGTACACACAATGAAAATATCAAATAATTTTATTTGCTGGGGAAGGACATTCATGGCTCTGTGAAACTTAGAGATTCCCTTTTAAAATGTCAGATACATGATAGGTTATTTAAAGTTTTCTATAAAGTTCTTCTTACTTTTAAATTGTCTTAGAAAATAATCTACATTATATCAGGAATGGGGAGTAGCTTATTTTTTTAAGGATAGTATTATATTGTTCAAACATAGAGAACACAGAGTTTTAAAGCTTGTAAAAGTATCCCATGCTTTTGAATGAACTAATTCTGAGTGTCCTTCAATGGTTCATTACGGTATTTTTGGCATGCTGTTTGCTTAACAGTTCCTTAATAGCTACTTCTTTGTCTGGCTTGAAAAGCAATCAAACAATGCTTCTTGTCAGGCATCTGTGTTTAAATTCTGGTTTCATTCATTCAGACTCTCATTTTCATGGAAGAAACACAATATTTCAGAGCAAATGCTTTAGGGAAAAGGGGTCTTTCTCAGAGAGAAAAAGAGGAATATAGGGAATTTACTGACACCCCTCCCCTCGTGCCCTTAACCTTCTCACAGCCCCACTGGATCCTGGGCTCTCTGGTGTATTCTCCAGGTCACACACTCACTGGCAGTAGGAATAAGGGCAATGCCTGTACATCTGTCCTGGGCTGTTGGATGCTTATCCACAGGACACAGGTGGGTCCATTCCCATAATTAATTGAAGGAAGAAAAGAAGGCAGGGTCAGGTATGGTGTTTTTAGACTATCACTACCTGACAGGATGTCCCAAGGTTCCAATGTTCCAGAACAAGAAGGGAGTAGAAATTTCCTTGGTCTTGGCCCTTCACCAGGGGTGCTGTGGGTCTGCTCTGGTCTTGTTGGTTCATTTTTTTTTTTGCTTGATCTTCAATTTCCCTTGCTCTTTGAAGTCATTGATATGCTAACTCCATTGAAATGGACTTAGGAAAATTCTGTTTAACTAGGTTTGGTCTCAAGAACTAAAAAGAGACACAGAGAAGGAGAAGCAAGCGAGGAGGGTCAGATGTTGCTGACTGGGGAGGTGCAGACAGCAGGCAATGCAGAGTCTCTCCCTTCCAGATGGGTAAGAGTCTGGGAGCAGAAGCTGCTGTACTTTAGGATCACAGGTTTAGGCCCTTGTTGAGGGATGGCCATTGACTGCCTGTCAAGTTGGCCCTCACTTATCTCTGCATCTATTTCCCCTTGTGCAAGATTCAGAACTGCTTGCTCCAGAGAAACAATAAAAGCATTCACATTTATAAAAACTGCACAGGGAAAATTTGTCTTAATATTATATTTTCTACTATTGATAGTTTGAATTCTGTCCTGACTTTATGTTGTCCCTATACAGAGAAGAGACTTTCTGTGTTTCTGTTAAAAGGGATTCTGATTTCTTTCTTGAAAAATTTCTGGTATTAGTTTTCCTTCAGGTGACAGTTGTCAAAAGCAGTTTATTAATTCACTTTGGGGTTTATCTCTTACTAATTGCTAGCTCCTTTGCAGCAAAACTCAATTCAACCCTGAATTCCATCTTCTACTTGGCACTACTTTCTGCTTAAGTGTGGGAGAACAGAGTCCAGTAAGTTCTAGCTAAAATAAATACAAGTTTTTGGTAGCACATGAGTAATGGGATGAGACGGTTTCCCAGGCCCCTTTGGAGATTTCCAATGCTGCCCTTTTCAAGCTCTGCCTTTGGAAGGTGCATTCCCTCAGTTTCTCATTACTGAGTTATTGTTTCAGTCTTTAACTACAATTAAAGTCTCGTGGAGAAAACAGTGGAAGAAAGAAATAAAAGTTACTCCTTTTATCATCCTGAGCTGTAGATTAGGAATTGTGAGGAGTTTGAGGGAGCCCCATGTTACAGACAAGAAAGGTCATGGAATTTGTAGGGCTTAATCCACACTGAAAATATCCACGCTGGCTTTATTCCTAGCTCTTTAAGAATATTAAAAATTGGTCGCAGCAATTTCACTCAATACATGCCCAAGTGAAAACTCTGGTATCAGTAGGATTCCCAAAAGTGTGTCTGAGTGGGACTGATCACCTAACAAAGTCCTTAGTGATATTGGTAGGAAAATAGCTGTAGACAGTACCAATGTATAAAAACTTTCTTCACACAAATCCAGAGTCCTCTGGCCCCATGTTGCGGCTCTGTACAATAGCACTAGCCTACGCAGTGAACAGGCTGGTTCCAGGAAAATCCTCACCCAATTCCCTTCTTTCAGTCCCTGTCCAGAGTAAGGGCTGTGCTGCACAGCAAACCTCACTCATGGGCAAAGGTCCTCGGCTTCTTTCTGTGCAGGGACTGAAGCTCTGGGAAGAAGCACCAATCTGTTCCATGCCCTGCAGTGTTTTGGTGAAAGACATTTCTGAGATTGAGTAAAGCACAAACTCTAAAATGAGGATGTTGAATCTATTTGTAAAATAAATGTGTGTTGTAGTAAAGCAAAAGCATTTATAATAGTACATTTGGAATATTCTTAGTAACTAATTTTTGACTTAAAGATAAAAAAAAACTTGTGGATGGAGATGAACACATGCACACACATGAATATTTTAATTACCGTAAGTGAAGATAGTATGGATGTTTTCTTCCACATATTTTTAAAATATTAAGAAATGTGTATATGAAAAATATTCAAAATGAACAGTAGTATAAAAGTTTTTTATCCAAGTAGTATTTGTTGCAAAATTATTTGAGTTCTGCTGTATATCTAACTAACAAATACATTTTAGGATTTTTAAAATTATCACAAAAATACTGCATCAATATTCAGAAAACAGAATCACACATCAAAGCTGCACATATTTCTCTCATTTGAGTGCATCTTATTTCCTTATAGTAATTTTGACTGTTTCCAAAGCATTACACATTTCTGTCTTTTTCATAGCTAAAGGCTCTGAGACTGGGTACACTGCTCTGGTTCTGTGTTTGCTTTAAGCTGCTTTGTCAGTCTTTGCCTGCCTGTGAACCCTTGCTCCTGGCTGTGAGACACTGTGAGTAACAGAAAGAGCAGTTTTTCTGCCACCCCAGTCATTGACTGTAAACCACACATCAGTCGTGAAAATTTATGTCCCAACTCACACTAGAGAGGTGGCTTTCAGAGAGGTTTGCAGACCTTTCACCATCCACATAACCTGACAGTCATCTGTGTCTTCTTCATAACTAATGCCCATGTTACTGAAGTTAAAATACATGTTTCATAGGCAAAAAGTGATTGTCTACATATATATGACCTCTGCCTACAAGGCTTTAAAAGTCTGGTTGGAGAGGGCAAGAACTCTATGAGCCCTCCCTCAGTGTCCAGATATCTCAGGCATACATGTCTGAACCAACGGTAGATGAATCCCCCACAGGGAAGAAAAGTGTTTGGGTTTAATGATTGGTTCAGTCAGGTTAGAAAAGGATCCCATCTAGAAGTTTTCTGCCAAGCTTAACTTAATAAATATTGCTGAGGTCACCTTCTGGTGGCCACACATTTCCCATGCACAGAGTTCCCAGATATCCTTTATTGGAGACACCTGTAACTTTCAAGGTATAGGCCAGGACTCCAACTACTAGGCAAGCACAGCCTCTGCCTGATTCTGTGGGCATCTCTCTGAGGTTGTGATAGTGGGCACTGATGTGCAGAGAATTTACTGTCCCAGTCATGGGCAAACCTTTCCAGTTTCTTTGCTCTTTTTCTCCCATTCTGAGGAGCCAACCAAAAGAAGTTTTGAGGCCTCTCCTGGACTTGTTCTGCTGCTATCACGAGCTTGACTTTTTTCTGTGTAAGAGCACTGGAAAAGTCTGAGACAAGGCTCCAAAGAGTGGGGGACAAAGACAGAAGCACCCGCATTACCCATCTGCCAGGCTGGAGGTGTATTCATTATTGATGGAGGTAGTGCAGTTGCTGCTCATATATGCAGCCCTGCCTGGGTAAATGAGACATTCTTCAGCAAATTGCTTCGTTTTTTGATTGCTGATTGTACGCGTGTCACCAAGCTGACTCAAGGTTCATCGATGCATGCTCAGTAAATTAGAAAGAACATAACTATGGATCAGCCAAGAGAATGAATTCTGTGCCTACAATGACCCAGGGCCATTTAATTTTCTGCTTAATTTTGTTGCAGTCAGTTTGCATTTTGGGTTATTATGCAGTAGGAAATTAACAATAAATAACAAATTTGGTCCTCCTGTGCTTGTAATGATATTTTTATAAATCTTTGTAATGCTGTTTTTAAAAGGATCAAGGTCTGTGCCAGTCTGATACTCCAGCAAGTATGTAGAAAGGAAAATGCATTATTCTCGCTAGATAACATTGTTGTTAAATAGCATAAGGTTTCTTTAACTCTCTCTTTCTCTCTCCTATCTCATTAGCCATTTGCTTTAAACTAAAATTCCTTCCTCTCTTTTTCAGATAACCTGAGGACAATGAATGCTGAGGAAGGTCAAGATTTGTCCCAAGTTTCAGGTGAGAACATTTTAAGATGACCTACTTGGGCAGTGGGGGAGGGGTGGCTCCTGAGGACTGTCTGTTGTAATCCAGCAATTAGGTGCCCATTTTTACATTCATGGGGAGAAATAAAAAGGTCTGTCCTGCAAAAGGGAAAACCAAGGTAGAACTTGCATCACCGTTTAACTTCAACTTAAATTTTCCCAATTTGAGAATCTGAACAGAAAAATCTCAAAGATAAAATTGGCTTCACTATTAAATATGAAATCAACTTGCAGAGAATTAAATATATGTACTACTCATGGGGGTAGAGGGTTATCTTCTCTAAATCCCAAATGCATGCCAACAATTGTGTTTAAAATAAAAAGAAGAGGGAACAAGAGGGAGATTGGAAAGAAGGAGGGAGAAAGGAGAAAGGAGTTTCAGAAGCATAGTTTGGGGACTCAGTTTAACATTTTTAGAATGTTTATTAAGCTTAGTTTTTTTGGCTCTTGAATTTGGTAATCTGCAGGAATTTTTTTTTAGGTAAACTTTGATGGAACCTTTCCCTCTAGCAAATGTTTGTATTTGCTTCAGCCAGCCACTTTCGGGTCTTTCAGCCCAGAACTCTCCAACCTGAAGCTGTTGGCTTGATGTTCAAGTGGTGTGGCCCAAGCCTACAAAAGTGACTCCAACTTCCCTGCTATTTTTTTCATCCTCTTTAAATTTTTATTCTTTCTTTGTTTAGCACCACAATAAGTTTTACTATGACTTTTGGAGAGGGTGATAGAATTGCCAATAAATCACTATAGCACTGTAGCACTGTCCTCCCATTGTTCATCAATTTGGTCGAGTGGGCCCAGCAATGTCTCCATTGTGAGACTTGCTGTTACTTTGTTTGGTATATCGAATATGTCACAGGTAGCTTGCCAGGTTTTGCTGTGTGGGCGAGATACTCTCGGTAGCTTACCGGGCTCTCTAAGAAGGGTGGAGGACTCAAACCGGGTCGGCTGGGCCAGCTACATGCAAGGCAAATGCCCTACTGCTGTGCTATTGCTCCAAAACTACACCAATAAATCAAGGCCTCTAATTTTCCTTCCCTATCTTGAGCATAGCACAGTGAGTAGGGTGTCTGCCTTGCATGTGGCCAATCTGGGTTCACTTCCTCCATCCCTCTCAGAGAGCCTAGCAAGCTACCAAGAGTATCCCGCCCGCAGGGCAAAGCCTGGCAAGCTACCCGTGATGTATTCGATATGCCAAACACAGTAACAACAAGTCTCACAGTGTTACTGGTGCCCGCTCAAGCAAATCGATGAACAGCAAGAGGATAGTGCTACAGTGCTATTAAGCTTAGAAACAGCAGTGTTTCCCTTCAAATATATTAATTAAGACTTATTGGATGTTGCCCTTCTCACCAGGGAGAGTAGAAGTACAATAGAAAATGGCAGAAGACAAGGCCTTGGGATGCATCACTGACTATTCCATTGGGCAACAGGGGGAGGATGACCCTCCACTGTGTGTAGGAAGAGCTCCACAGTTCCCCTGTGCAGAACAGTCAGGAGACAGACCCCCTGCTGTGGGCTGTAGGGTTTTAGTATATAACACCTGGCGGTTTTTAGACTCCTGGTCCATGAGGCTAGACTCTGGGTGAGCATGGCTTTCCTTTGACCTCTGGGCCCCCTGCTCATCACTGATGCAACTGTCCCCACTTGTTTTCAAGTTTTTATTGAGCCATGATGTTTCTAAGTCAGATCACATAGTAGAGATCAGGCCTGAGAGTGGGAGCTGCTACTTGGTTGCCAGTCATTGGAGAGTGTGTTGGAGAACTACTCAAATTTCATCAGAAGGAGACCAACCTACAGTTGCACCCATATCCTTCCTCCCCTACCCAAGATTCTGTTAAAAAGTTCAAAAGTTTGGACTTGACTCCTGAATTCGAAGAACAAACAAAATATCAGATTTTCAACTGTGGCATTTATATTTGAAGCCCTTTAGTCCTAAAACCATTTAGGCAGGACCTTTGGTGGAAGTGAAAATCTATCAGCAAGTTTGGTATTACCTATACTAATGAAAGTCTACATTTACAATGTATTGAAGAAGTTGATCCTAAAGATACTCTCACAAATGCAGAGTATTTAATCAGAGATTCTCTGAAGCACTGGCGCCTGAAAACTTTGATATATCCATCCTTTTTTTCATCCAGTGCTTAAAAATGTTGATAGTAATAATGAAAATAATGCTTAAAAATAAAGATGATAGGAATAGTATGAAAAGGTGACAAAAAATACAAATGCAAAAGAAAGGTTTTTTAGGATGGTGTGCAAAGTATTCTGTTTTTTAAAATGCCTGCAAATCACACACTTTTTATATGCTTGTGTATACATCTAGAAAAATTATAAAATAATTTATAAATCGATGAACAACGTGAGGACTGTGTTTTGTTTTTGTTTTTCTATAAATTATATATATCTGTCATTGTCCTCCCATTAATCATGGATTTGCTCGAATGGGCACCAGTAACATCTCCATTGTGAGAGTTGTTGTTACAGTTTTTGGCATATTGAATACATCATGGGTAGCTTTCCAGGCTTTGCCTTGCGAGCTGAATACTCTCGGTAGCTTGCTGAGTTCTTGCTGAGAGGGGCGGAGGAATCGAACCCGGGTCGGCTGCGTATAAAGTGAATGCCCTACCTGCTATGCTATCGCTCTATAATATAATAATAACAAAATCTATCAGTTTGTAATCTTTACTCTTAATCCTAATAGCAATACTGAATGCCTTCACTTAGGCAGGCCTTTCTAAAATGTTTTGTCTGAAGAACAGCTGGTCAGTTTTCTTATTTTATACCATGGTAACAAAAACAACAAAAGCCCGAGGCGGAGTTATAGTATAGTGGGTACATTGCCTTGTATGTGACCAACCTGGGTTGATCTCCAGAATCCCTTATGGTCCTCTGAACATCACCAAGAGTAATTCCTGAGTGCAGAGACAGAAGTAAATCCTGAGCAACGCTGGATATAGCACCGACATCCTCCCAAAAAAGTCTCATTTTTTTCTCATATTTGTCTTCTTGACATTATGCTACACATTCCATTTGTTCCAGGAACTGGATGTTTAGAGGAGATGGTAGTGTTGTAGAGGTTTTGACATGAGGGGATGACAAGAAAGCAGATGTATTACATGTGACTTTCTTAAAAAAGAAAACCCTTGGGTTTGAAATGATGTAAGATTTGGTCTGAATTTTAGTTGGTAAACACTTAGCAAAGTAAATTATATTTCTAAAACACTAACAGCGCTTTGGGGTTTATGTGGGGTGGGGAGGGGCTTATAGGGTAGAGATTATACCCTGCTGTGCTCAGGGCTTTTCCTGGTTGTGCTCATGATACCAAATATAGAGGCATAGTTCAAATCATGCCAGGCAAGTGTACTATCTCTCGAGCCCTAGTTCTTTCTTTTGATTTATGTTAAACGTGGAATATTTTAAATAGTGATTAAAGCATTTAGAGAATAGTGACATATTTACTGAAAATTTGAGTTTTTTTCTATTTCTTAGAATTTTATTGCAACTTCAGTTAAAACAAAGATAATTATATTTTTATATCCAAAATTTTTAGTTCTGGAATAAGGTTGGCCATTTAGACAAATAGGAGTTGATGTTCTTGATATGAATGTGAACAATTCTGAGGAACATGTTACTGACTCCTATATTCTCATGAAATTATTCAGTGCTATGTTTTTTCCACAGGAAAGAAAACATTAACTTTCTAAGCTTAACCCTAGGAAATTGACAACTATCTAAGCAAAACATGCTCTAGGGTCAACGAGATAACTCGTGAGGGGTCAAAACAATAGTGCAGTGGATAGGGTGCTTGCCTGGCTTGCGGCCAACCTGGGCTCAATCCCCAGTGCCCCATATAATCCCCAAGACCCTAAAAGAATTGATCTTTGAGCTCAGGCCAGGAAAAAGGCTAAAGCAACACTGGTGTGGCCAAAAGAGAGACAGAGACAGAGAGACAAAGACAGAGAGAGAAACTGCAGAGATTAATTCAATCCCTGCGTGGCACCACATATGGCACCCTGAGCACTACCAACAGTGATTTCTGAGCACAGAGTCAGGAGTAAGCCCTGAACACAGCCAGGCCCAAATACTCCCTCGAAAAGCATGTTCTGTTATCAGCAATTTTATAGTCAGCCTTATGTAAAATTACTTTCAAAAACAAAAACAATTATAATTCCAGCTTTTTTTTATGAATGCAATGATTATTTCTTCCCTGGAATTTATACTAAATGTGATCTGGACTTCAGTTTATACAATCTTGCTGATAACAGACCTTATTAAATGCTTAGTGATCTGTCTTTACTTAAAATATTGTTGAATGTGGAAAATGTTGTTGAATAGGCTTGGAGGAAGGCCTCCAAAACAACATAAACTTTTCGTTAGGGAACATCTCATTAACTCCTTTGGTAAAATAGTTTTTTCTTTTCTTAATGAAGATTGCCAAAGGACAATCTTAACAAACTGTGTTTAATATATATATATAATATATATGTATATAGTACACATATATATACACATTAGATCCTTAGTTAGCTTTTTAAAATTTTTTTAATGTAGATAAAAGCCATAACTGCTGATACAATTCTAGAGTTGAAATGTATTAGAAGATAAATATCCAATATTAAAATTGATAAGCTTAAAAAATCAGTTTTGATGTGAAAATTGTTACATCTCACCACGTGGTTGTTACAGTTTTGTCTAAGGATTTACTAAGTTATTTATTGCAGCTGACCCATCTGTGTTATTGTTTGGTTTGCTTTCTAAGGTAAGGATTGGCCTAGGATGGAATAGAAGATGGAAGAGTTAAGGTCTGTATCAGCAGTAGGGTTACCTTTTATCATAACTGTAGAAACTGACAGTTTTCCTTGCCTGAGAAACTGTAGTCTCATTTGCAAAGTGTGAGACTTGTGCCTTTGGTTTCTCTGGCTCATATGGCCCTGAAGCTAACGGCACCTTTATTCCCCCCCTTGGGAGTAGGGATGCTTCTCTCAAGTGATGCTAAGGAATTGCACCTTCTCCCCCAGGGAAATTTTTTGTTTTGTATGACAGGCACTAATGGGGCAATGTTTTTGGTACTCAAGGTTTATTCCTGACTTTGTGCTTAGGGATCACTCCTGCCAGTGTTTGGGAGAGCATAAGTCCAGAGATCAAACCCTGGTCAACTGCATGCAAGGCAACAGCATGGCTTTTGGCAATTCAAAGCTAAGTAGGCTAATGATGCACTGTGAGAGTCTTCCTTTACGGTGCTACTCAGATCCTGTGGTGCTATAGATTACCTGGGCCACCCTGCAGTGCTCAGAGGATTCTAGAACCATACTCTGCGGTGCTTTGTGCTTTGGGGAATATCCCTCATGATACCAGGAATCTAACCAGATTAGCTGCATTCTCACGAAAGACATGAACCATAACCCCTATAGTCTATCTCTAGTGCCATATAATGACTGTTTCTTAATGGTGTTTATAATATTTTCAGAACATCAGAATAATAAATAGGCTCTGTAAAAGGACTGTTTAGTGAAATTAGGCTCATTTGTATTGACATATCAACAAAAATACTGTTTTCTCTAGTTAATCATGGTTAAGTACTTTATGGAATACTTTTTATTTGTCAAAGACTCCTCTAAGCACTTTTCTTATTTAAACTTGATAAGACTCCAATGAATAAGGTAGAATTGCCATCTTTGTTTGTGGGTCTATAGATTCAATAAAGTTTCAAAACCTGATTGTGAGTCCCCAGGGTTGACTTACTTCACTTGGATACTAGATTGCAAACTTCTCCATTACTTTATGGAGTTGAAATTCTGTATTCTAATTTCTGTTTGGTTCCAGAAATTATGTTCACCTGGTTACCTAGGATTTTGTATAATAAAACTCATATATTTGGAAAGATGTAAAATTACAGAAGTCTATTGCATGAATTATAAACTAATTAAAATTATTTTATTGCTGCTGAAAAGCCAATTATATACTTTTCTCATCTAATTTGTCAAAATATTTCTCATTAGGTAATAGTTTACTTGAAACATAGACATTCAGTAAATTGCATATTAGCAAAAGATTTGTTTCATTTCTCGAAATAAATGAAATTATATTATACCTCCCCTTTAAATACATTATTTCTTGCCATTTACAACTCTGTGTGTTTATGTGCCATTGTATAAGCACTTGGGGAAAATATGAGCGTTGGTGTTATACTTGTTTCTGTGGTACATTATAGTTTACAAAACAGTCTCATGAACTCATTTAGCATATCAGCATTCAGAAACATCATTATTTTATCTTATCTAAATAATAACTTTGTGAGATGAGTAATAATCATGATCTTAAGCCTAATTTTACTGTTGAGGTAAGAATCTTTAAGGAATTACTTTTTTCAAATTCCTTAAAAAAATTACTTTTTCAAAATTCCTATCAGCCTTATATTAGTCAAACTGAAAATGGACTTGGATCAACTAATTTTCAGATGCAGTGTGTTAATAACTCTGTTTGTTTTACATTTAAAATGACTACCAAGAAAATTTTGTTTAGAATCAGCATGAGAAGATATTTTTGCTTCTCGTCAAGATTTTTTACCTAACAGTATATTTTATTGTGGAAAACTCCAGTAATGAAAATACCTGAGGGTC
>JAOXYA010000037.1:600538-611236 GCA_028565675.1 Sorex palustris | reverse complement strand
TTCACTGTCACTGTCCTCCCTTTGTTCATCAATTTGCTCAAGCGGGACCAGTAACGTCTCCATTGTGACAATTGTTACTGTGTTTGGCATATCGAATACATCATGGGCAGCTTGCTAGGCTTTGCAATGCGGGTGAGATACTCTCAGTAGCTTGCCGGGCTCTCCAAGAGGAGCAGAGGAATCCAACTCAGGTCAGCCATGTTGGCCTCTTGCAAAGCAAATGCCCTATCCACTGTGCTATCGCTCCAGCCCACACAAAATATTCCCCTTAAATGAACTTATCACTATTCCTCTAGCACCAGTAGCTGGGCATACTCAGCTTTCCAAGATATATGTACATCAAAAACAATGTACTGGATGGATGGACGGACGGACGGATGGATGGATGGATAAAATTTTTGGTGGGAAAACTGTTAAGAAAATAGAACTTTGAAGGGAATATAAATTTTAGGTTCATCTTTGAGATTCCTTTAAAACATATTCTTAATTGTAAAAAATTGGTATTTAGGTGTAGAGCTCTTTATTTACTGAGACTGTTATCCCATTGTGAGATATTTAGCCACCCAAGTCAGAATTTGTCCCAAAAATGTCTCCATATAATTCCCAGGTGAGAATCCTGTTTGAAGTCCTACCATTTAATCTGATCATTTTCATCCTTACCTGGTTAAGTGTATCCTGCTCATGAGAGCCTTCAGAACAGGTAATTTGGGGCTCACAATTTGAAACTGTTTTAAAAATATACACAGTAGTGCTCAAGAACCTGATGTATGAATTAAAAGAACAGAAACACCTGTGGAAAAACTGGACTAGAAAAAGTGGAAAAACTAAAGTTTTTTCAATGACACTTCATTTCTCCAAAAGTAACTTTTGAAAATAATTTTGAAAAGTTAATTATTTTGATTAAAAGGAACCAATATTGTTTTTACTTTATTCTAAAAATTAAATTTAGGAACATATAATACTTGATTATTTTATAAAATTGATGAATCATATATGTATATCAAGTTAAAAAATATATCAGACAATATATCAATTAAATTAGATAAACAATTAGATAAACAATTTATCAGTCATTAGAAAAAAAACATTTTGGTACCAAAGTTTATAGTTACAGTTTTGTTTTCTGCTTTGTCCCACCTGTGTTAAAAGAATTGTTCTGTGTATAAAACAACCAATTGATATTTTGTTAACTTTCCTTCTACATGGGGTTTCAGAAAACAATGGGGAAAAAAGGCTTTGAGCTGTGGTTGCCAGTTGCCACCTGTGCTCCTATCTGGTTAGGACATTTTCTGATTTGGGAAGTGTAAATATAACCCAGAAAAAAAAGCTTCCCCTCCTTTTTATGCAAAAACAGAAAGAGCAGAGCCCTAACCATTGCCCTGAAAAGTGTTCCTCAGAACTATATAATGTGAAGGTAGATGAAAACCCTCAACTAGAAGTTGCCCTCTCTTCTAAAGTGTGGTTAGGTCTGATAAGCCTCATATTCCTCAAGTTCTCATCAGGAACAGCAATTTGCTACGGACTATATGCTCAAAATTTTTAATGCTCTCTCTGTTAGGACCTTGGAGGTAACAGAAACTTACAGGGAACATAAAAGTGTGTTTGAGTTCATGGTGTGCAGGAGCCAGCAAGGGTCACCTGTATTTACATGTCCAGAAAGGCTACTAGATTCTTGATCAACTCTTGGCATCTTGAAGTCAACCTTAGTTGGAAGATTTACTCCACAGAAATCAGCATAATGCTGAAAAGTTGGGGTTTTGGAGTTTTATTTTTGACAGTTGGTTTTTTTACTGCACCTCACTGGCCTAAGAAAAATTTTAAAATCTTTTCAACCACAATAAAATTTGAAGGAAGGGGTTATTATGTGAATACTGCACACAGCTCTGGGGAAGATTGTGGGCAATAAGGTAAATATAGGTTGTCTGTCCAAGTGACTCTTTGCTGTTGGTATGACTTTAAAAATAAGGTAGAATATTATAATGTCAAGGGGTCACACTCCATTAGGAAATCATTAGAAAATGATTCTGTATTTTATTTATGAGATACTTTTTATTACTATTGTTATTTTGGCTTAAAGAACTCTTTTTGGTTTAATGAACTTTAAAATGCAAAATATGGTCTGCATTACACTAACATATTACAGTGATTTTCCAGAAAGTCATCAGATATCTTATATCCTTCAAAACATGGGATTGAACATGGTCTTCTCAAAGTATTTTTTAGGCTTAGGATTAAATACAACTCTCAGGTGTTTGTGTCAATGTCGGAGTGACCTCTTAAATTATCCCCATGTATGCTGTAGTTTCGTTTCTCAGCGGGGACTTAGTGATAATCCAGGAACTGGGGAATCCAAAGGCAGAGTGGAATGCCATGATCCATGTTTCTGCTTCAAAGCACCTGACACTTGCAGAGACCCAAGAGCCATGTGGCACTTTCAGGAGTTGAGCTGCAAAAGGTCTCAGCACAGAGGGCCCCTTGCCAGGAGGGCACTTCCCCTACCAGGGAAGTGGCTGCAGGCTGTCAATTTCCACTGAAGTCACCCCGGCAGGATTCCGGTGAAGCCCTGAACATCCGGTGTCTTTCCCCACCACATTGGTTGATCAATGGAAAACCACCAACCTGGGGTCCTTGCTACAGTTACCGGGCTCTTAGCAAATCAGCCATTTTCCTTTTAAGACGAAAGCTTGCCACATGAAAGGTAAAATCCTGTTGAAATGAGGGGAAAATGAACTTTTAATATACATCCAGAAGCCATTGAATGACTAGTTTTATTTTTATTCTTAGAATCTGGTGGCAAATACTTTCACAATATCTCTATACTCTGGTTAAACCTGCAATATTCGGCAATTAAATTGTGCCTGTAGAACGTTCCCAGAATGCTTCTATTGGCTTCTAAAGCTTCTATCTGCTCCCACCAGAATATTAAATAATGACAATTATCTATTACCCAGAACCATGATCTCCTCTGTAATCTTAGTGTTTCAGTTGAAACAGTTTTGACTGAAATTCATGTTCAGTAGTAAATACTGTCATTTTAAGTGAAGCAGTTATAACCCTAAGAAAAATTATTTTGTCATTATAAATATGGCATTTACAACTTTTTTAAGTTGTATTTACTATTATTAATATAACATATGGTATCATTACTAAAATTTTATTTTTACTTTTAGAGCTAAAGGTGATAAAAATTCTGTTTGCACATTTGCTTTACCCTTTTCACTCAGAAATTATTTGTTATTATTGATTAAATACCTCCTGAAAAGAAATCCTTTAAAGCAGCCTCTCTCTATGTGTGCAGACACTCTCTAAAATCTTTCCAGTAGGTCCTAGGAATATGACATTTGCTTCTCAAGAGACATGCCAGCCTTGATTAGGGACAGAGGTTTCATAGATGAATGATAGCTAGCATTTCTGGAACATGTTGTGAAATATGGGACTCAAAAGTTCCTAGGTAGCATTGTCCAGTGAAGTTATAATGAGTTTCCATATATCATTTTTCTGGCAGCCACAGTCAATAAGAAAAATAGCACAGAAGGAATTCATTTTCATATATTTTGCTATATATGAAAATATTAGCATATATACCCAAAATATTATTGTTTAAACTATTGTTAAACAGTATTGCTAAACAATATTGAGAATTTTGTCTTTTTTTTACTGAGTTTTTTTTAATCCAGTGTGTATTTTATACTTTAAACACATCACAGTTTGGATTAAATCCATTTCATGGACTCAGTAGCTATGTGTGACTATATATATGTATATATGTATATGTGTGTGACATACATGTATAGTTCTCTACAGGAGTGTAATTTTATATTTTAGAAAATGTTTTTAAATTAATTCCTGCTGAAATTTATCACCTCTCTAGTTATCTATCAACTGTCTAAAGTTGCTTTTAAGTCATTCTTCTCCAAACGTTTCCTCAATTGTTATCAAAGGTTAATGCAAAAATTTATTATTAGTTATTCCATTTGGGGCCACATATTATTTAGATAAACTAGGTACAGCCCAAAATGTATACACGTAGGAGGCTGGAGTGATAGAACAGCAGGGAGGGCTCTTGCCTTGTAGGAATCTGACCAGCTTCAACCCCTGACATCCCATATGGTCACCTGAGCACCACCAGGAGTAATTCATGAGTGCAGAGCCAGGAGTAATTCCTGAGAATCTCTGGGTGTGTGACCCTCCAAAAACAGAGTGCATGTGAAAAATCAGTTTTCCAAAAGCACAGTAATTAAATACTTCAATACATCAAGTTTGGATTTAGCTTTTATCTTTTAATTTAAATCTCATATGCTCTTTATTATTATTTGAGTTATAAATCTTTTAGAGACTTGTTGAATGAAGCAATTGCCTTATAGCCACAATGTAAATTAATGTAAGGGAAATGTAAGGGAAGGAGGTGTGGGAACTAAAAGAACCAGTCTTTAAAACTCGACACCAATTTTACTGCAATAAATAAATAAATAAATCGTGGAGATGCAGCATCTTGTTAACTTCCTAAAATATGCTGCTGCAACCTGATGAAGCAACGGGCAGAGGTGGTGAAGGAATGGCTTTTTAATTTTTTTTCATAGTGCAAAAGAGATGTAGCAAGCTACCCAAACAGCAGCCTGACAGAACAAACATGTTTCACATCAGCACCCACGTCCCACAAGCCCATGCAGTGGACACTTACCACTTGATCCAGTTTCATTGTGTACACCCCAGAACTCAACCTTCCTGTGTGAAGGACACAGCGTGCTTACCAACTGGTGCTCTTGCGTTTCAGGAGACAGCATGTGCTTAGGTTGCTGCTACGTTTCCTGAGCACTCTGTGACCCAGAGACGCAAATCCAGCAGCACAACTCAGGTTGTGCTCTTAACAGCCTTTGATCTTTCCCCTTTTGCTCCCTCTGTTTTTCCTTCTTTTCTTTGCTTCTTTCTCTCCCCTTGTATCTCCCCATTTTTATTCCTTTTAATTCTTCATTCTTCTTTCTTATTTTTTGTTTTCTTCTTCCCTTCATTTACTCCTTTGTCTCTCCCATCCATTTTTCCTTCTTTCCTCTCTTCCGCCTTTGTGCCTTAATTTCCTGCTTACTATTTGTTTTTCTTTTACCACTGCTTTTGATAGTTTTATCAAGATTATTTTATTTGGGTCCATGAAATAATGACTAAAGCCATTTTCCACCAAACAGGCAATTTTAGGAGACAAAGTTTCCCAGGTCCTACATACCTGCATTTTGAGTAAAAGTAGTGGTGTAGCTGACAGTGACACAATGAAGTAACAATTCCTGTAGTTTTGATAATTGGGAACTTAATTAGACAGGGATTACCTGACTCAGAAGTTGTTGATAAATAGAATTACTTCTTTACACAAAATGTTTGCATCAGAGTTTTGGGAAAAGGTCATGGTGAAAGGTTTCTGCCTCTATTTCTAAGGCTCAGTGTATTGTTTTAAGGGCTAGAGTGGTCAGAATCGATGCACTGGGCAGTGTGGAACCTCTATCCTTGAACAAAGCATTGGATTGACCCAAAAATACTATTTTTTTTGTTCAGAATGTAGTTGTAAGATAGTAAGCATTGTTTTCTGGTATGACTTTCTAAATTTTTCATAATGAAACAAACCTGAAGGATATGAGTCCAGTTGTTCACAGTTCAATCTTTACCCAATCTGTGCTCTGCAGATCTATTCTACAGCTCAAAACATTTACGTCAGACCATCTGAGCACATTTAGAGATTGCTAACTCATGCATGATCACCAAAAGGTAAAATCAGTGTTTTTTCTAGAGAACTAGAATGCATTCATCTAACATTTGTATGTAAACTACCCTGTAGGAATGTTGGATGTTTGTATCTGAACTTGAGATACAGGCAGTAACTAAACTTTCTTCTTCTTTGGCTTTTTCATTATATAGTATAATATGGGGAAAGCAGAAATATAAAGAAGATCCTCGTTAACATACTTTTGAATACTTTTGAATTATGAGGGTACACTTACACAATAATTTTTTAAATTTTTATCTTCAGTTCTTCACTCAACTTGGGTGTCCAGTGGTTGATCCCATGGATGAATCTGCTTATAGGGAGGCAGGGCCAACTCCAATTTATTTTTGATTTGGCAGGGTAAGATGAGGAGGATTTTGTGCTCCTATTTCCCCTGATGTTCAGATATAAAGTGCATTGAAAAATACTCTGTTATTTTCATAAGACTAACTATAGAAAGAGATAAAAACATATCTGGATGGAGTTAAAAGTCCAAAGATTCAGCCATCAGAATAAAATAGCACAGGAGAAAAGGGAGCAATATTTATACAGCCAAGGAGAAAAGTAAAATCATCTAAAAATCAAATCAGGGGGCCAGAAAGAGAGAGTACAGAAGCTTGCCTGGCATATGACCAATGCATGGTACCTCGAACCTGCCAAAAGTGATTTCTGAATCAGAGCCAGTAAGCCCTGAGCACAGCAGGGAGTCATCCCAAAATTTAAAAAAATAGTAAATCATGGTGGTAGGACTGTTGAAACATTGAATGGCTAAAGCTCAATTACAAGTAACTTTGTAAACTATGATGTCCTAATAAAAATAATTTTTAAACAAAAAATAGTAAATCAAATATAGATGGAAAAATAATGGAAATGAGTATTTTTAGTTTTCCTGTAATAATGGGAACCTCTTCTCATTATCGAGTTAATTTTAGGTCACCTCTTGATCTTTCTCTCTTTTTTTTCTTATCTTTGTCTTTTCCTAACCCTTAAGGAAACAAATAATCCAAAGTAATTGCACTCTGTTATCTCAGGAATTATAGTATGTCCTACATTAAATTATTTTTTAATTTTATTATTATTTTTAAATTTTCAGACACATACTATTAATTAATTTTCCCTATGAAGTCCTATAAACTGAGATGAAATCAAATTATTGATGACATGTTGCTCAAAATTATATTGCCTTCAAAGGTTAATAACAGAATCACAAGCCCTACTAGATTAGATGCTGTGGGGAATCGAGTATAGGAACAAGTTCGCTCTTGTTCCTAATAGATGCATATACTGCAAGTAACCAAAGAACTATACTCTCCAATTGGAAGCGAAGTAGCTCATACAGTTTGGGAGTGGTATCAACATTTCAGAATGCAGGAGAAGATAGTGGAGATGGCAGTTGAGCTAGTTTTGCAGAATCAATCGATTAGACCAAAATTTGTTAAACAACTACTTTATCCAGCCATCCTACTAGCAAGGGATGACTAAAAAAGATGTTTCAGAGGTCAGAGAGTTTGCTTGATCTTTGGAGAGAGAAAAGATACAGGTGATCAAAGACAAAAATAGTGAAGAGAGAAGATACAGAATACATTTTCTTTCTGTCCCATGGACAACTCTGTGTTTTTGAACACCTGTTTGTTTTAATTAAACCAACATTCAGTTTGATGCCTTAAGATGCATGGCTGGTTCTTAATGAATGTGGACTAAATTAGCACTATTTCATTCCCCTGAAATATTAACTGGTTATTCTGTTTCCATTTGAATGAAACAAGTAAAACTTAGGAAAACTAATGGTGTTGACACCTTCCTTGATCACTAACATCTATATCAGCCGTACACATTTTGTTTGATTAATGCTATGTTGTCACTGTAAGGGTAAATAAAAATCCCAAGTTCATAGAACATCCCAGATGCAATGCCAGTGAGAATCACTATCCCTAACACTCAGTATTCTAGGCAGATTATGGACCAGTCTGGAAGCCAAATAAGACAGCCTGCTTTAGTTTGTAGACACACTGGTTATTTAGAGAAGTCTAAATAGCATGCATTATTTAGAATATCTTCATAGCCATCTGCAATATAAATTAGAATATCTTCATAGCCATCTGTAATATAAATACCTTCCCTTAAGTATGACAATCCTTCATGTCATTGTAATAGTTATACCTGTTCTCTAAAAGTCTTCTCCTCATGTTTCTATTCCTTTTATAAACAATGAAATGAGCATGGCAATGCACTTGTTTTTCTCCTCCTTACTCCTCTCTCCCTTAAACACTGTTCAGTGGACCCAGATGTCTCCTAAAATATCACACCCCAGGTATCTCAATTTGTCTTGGAAGGGAGAGTGAATAAAGCAGAATAGCTCAACCCTACCTCTGAAGGAACCAGGCTTCTTAATATACCTTTCCTCTCACATATTATAGAAGATAAGCTGTTTAAGCTAACTCTAATCCCAAGGATTCACCACAGTTATTTTATAAAAGCATGGATATTTAATATCCATGTAAGTTCCTGCACTTTTGACTTTATCTAGTATTCTAGTTCTGTAGAGTAAAAATAGACTAAGAATAGAGTCTTTGCTTGACTCCTCCAGATGTAGCTCATACTTGACATGTCTTAGACCTGTGCCACCACGATCCATTTTCACTGTTAGTTAAGGACTTAGGCATTGGTTTCTCAGTGGTCTCTTAAAAAGTAGCCCTCCTCATCTGGTCTTTTTGCCTTTGTTATTTAGATATCATGATACACTCTAGAAATCATCATTGTCAGCATTGATATACTGTGTTTCATTTCAACCCATTAGATAGACATTCCTTCTTTGGCGATGTTTATTTCCACAGCAACTTCAAGAAGTGGCTGACTAAAAACAAGGCCTTGAGGTCATTTAATTTTGGAGGTCCACAGCCTCACTGTTGGTACAAACATGTGCAAAGAAAACCAGTGTCTGATGGTTTATCAGGAACTCATTATTAAAGTCAATGCCTTACTTTCAATCATTGAAAACAAAGTTTTAGCAAGTTTCATAAAAGAAGTAAAGCTTGGATCACGGATAAGAGTTAAAGCAGAAAAATTTGATTCAGCGGCTTGGAAATCACTTCCGTTCTGATTTATTCTGGGTGAAGTTATTTTGCAAGGAGGTATATCCATTCAGTTGGAATTTATTTTTTGTTTGTTTGTTTTTTGCCTTTTTGGGTAACATGCCACGGTGCTCAGGGATTAATCCTTCCTCTGCACTCAGGAATTATTCCTGGCATAGCCCTTTGCCCAGGGACTATATGGAATTCTGGAGGTCAAACCCAGATCAGCCGCGTGCAAGACAAAAGCCTTACCCATTGTTCTATCACTCTGGCCCTCCATTCAATTTTTAACTGAATTTATCATTCACATTTGTGAGTAAAGATTATCTTTACCCAACTCAGCTCATTCTTCCAATCCACAATTATCAGAATTTGGGTGCCAGAGTGACAGTACAGGGGGTAAGGTATTTGCCTTGCACTTGGTCAACCTGGGTTCAATTCCTGGCATTCCCAAACACTGCCAGGAGTGATACCTGAATGCAGAGACAAGAGTCAGCTCTGAACACCACTGAGTGTGTTCCCCATCTCCAAAAAAAAAAAAAACCCAAAAGTATCGCCAAAGCATTTCAAACCTCTCACCCTACAAAAATAAGAAAACCTGAGCTATCAGAATTCACTATAAGTATCAAGTGAGTCTTATAATTTCATGAATCATTTAAGTACGAGTGCTTGACAATAGATATGGAGAGAATTCTTAGAAAGCTTAGTAAGAAGGAAATAAAAATAGAAATATGTTTTACAGTAATAATCTGCAGGAATTTTTCTCTGTGACAATTTGTGCTATCCTTATGATTTTTGCTTCCCTTCATTCTCCTTTTGCATACTTTGGATCAGGAATATTGCATCTCTAGATCCACAGAGAAATGAGAAGCATTTTATTGTAATTTAAGTGTTATATATTTTTTATTTTAATTGGAAATAATAATAAAAATTATGTTATTTTCAGGGTCATTTCCAAGAGAATTCCCATTTCAAAGAGACTTAGCCTGTTGGTTTCTCATCATTCAGTCATGCCTTCCAAAAAGCTAAATAGGAAATTAGAAAAAAAATCTCATTACATGAGTTAGTCAGAAAAAATTATTAGTTCTTTGCTGACACTAATAGTGACATAGCTAACTTAGCAGAAGTCATAGAAAAGCATGAAATCTTGTTGAGAAAGAAAAATAACATTTTAAATAAGTTATTTAAAATTTTTCCTACAAATTAGCTGTTAGCAAAATTCTCATTTTAAAAATAAGAATTTTGGATATACACAGTGAGAAACAGTTATTTTGGGCACATTCTTTGAGGTAAAACACCTCTGTGAGGTGCTGTTTCCTCTTTACTGTGGTAGCAAAATTAAAACAAGAGAGCAGCAGTCTTTAAACAATGGACATCATTCGTAGCAGCTACCAAGATGCCATGCACTTAAAACTTAGCTCAACAACCATTTTGTTTTGTGAATGAACAAATGGAGTTGCTATGCCAGATATTACTAAAAGCAGATACCTCTTGTGTAGAAGAATAAATAGATCTTTAAGACAGGACCAAAAAAAAATCAATGAGTGAATTGTTATTTTTTGTTATTTATTTATTTAATTTACTTACAACCCATGTAAGAAAATATACCAAAATCATATGCTAATGATGTGAAGAGCCTGTGAAAATAGGCTTACCACCAAAGAGACAGAAACAGAGTTCACTTGTCCTGGCAACATGATTTATCTAATCAGTTCTCAATAGTGTGGTTTAAATAAATATTTCTTTCTCTGTGTTTTACAGATGAGAAACTTTCCTAGCACATAACCAGCCTCCGCCACTTTAGAAGAGGCAGTAGAGTTGTTGCCCACCTTCTTGGGTGCATAGTTGATTATAATGAGGTTAATTAACCAATCTTTA
>JAOXYA010000037.1:507616-520370 GCA_028565675.1 Sorex palustris | reverse complement strand
GCTCTCCGAGAGGGGCGGAGGAATCGAACTTGCGTCGGCCATGTTGGCTGCGTGCAAGGCAAACGCCCTACCGCTGTACATACATATATATTGTTTGGGATTTTTTCTTCTAGGAGTTTCAATATTTAGGTCTCTGACCCATTTTAAGTTTTGTAAAAGGTAGAGAATTTGTGTCTAGCCTGATGCTTTTATAAGTGCATATCCACTTGTTTCTGTACCATCTCCTTAAGACTCTCTCCTAGCCATTGTACTGCTTTTGCTCCTTTGTCAAAAACCAGTTGATGACTCTAAAATCTCTACTCAGTCCCATTATTTTTTCAGTGCTTTCATTAGCATTACCTTGTTCTGAATTACCTTGTTCATTACCTTGTTCACCATCTTTACACTGGTTGCTGTCAGTTCTCCAACTTTTTTCTCCAACTCAGTGTTTTTCAAATCAATAGTCTCAATCGATTGATAGGTCATGAAATCAACTTAGACTGTCTTGTGACCAAAAACTACAGAATAAGAGCAGACTGAGAAAATGTTTTTGTTGTTGGTTTTAGGTATTTGGGTCACATCCAGCAATGCCTAGGGCTTACTCTTGGCTCTGTGCTCAGGAACCACTCCTGGCAAGCTTGGGGGAGCCATATGGGATGCCGGGAATTGAGTCTGGGTCAGCCGCATGCAAGACAATGCCCTATCTGCTGTACTATTACTGCAGCCAGCCTTTTGTCATAAGCCACCAGTTTATGACTATGGGGTCACAATACAATATACCTTACATACAGTAGATTACAATCAAAGAATTCAAAAGCCAATATGGACACTATTTCAGAAAATCAAAAAAGGGTCAAAACTTGTAGAATAAGAAAGTAAGGATTAAACAATGATTACAGAAAGTAGGAGGCATCAAGTCTTACTAGAAACTTACTAGATCCTGGATTTCTTTTTTATTTAAGAAGTAATACTATGATTGCATTCATCTGGGGAATATAAAGTAACAAAATAGGAGACTAACACCAACAATAGCTGAGATAAGTACCAGGAGGTTCACTCCATGGCTTGGAGGCCAGCCGCACATGCTAGGGTAAAAGGCAGCTCAGACAGAGAAGGGAGCACCAAATAAAGGGCATTGGGAGGATCCTCCCAGGATGGGAGATGCATGGTGAAAGTAGACTCTAGACTTAATATGACTGTCAATCAATGCCTCTTTTGCAAACCACAGCACCCAAAAGGAGAGAGAAAACAAAAGGGAATGCCCTGCCACAGGGCACAGGGGTAAGGTGGGATGGGGGCTGGGTGGGAGGGATACTGGGAGTACTGGAGGTGGAGAATGGAAACTGGTGGAGGGATGGGTACTCAATAATTGTATAACTGAAACCCAAGCACAAAAATTGTAAGTCTACAATTGTACCTCATGGTGTTTCACTAATAAAAATTAAAAAAAATTTAAAAAAAGAAGCAATACTCTGTCCTTTATTATTTGTAATGCTTTGTCTCTGAATTTCTTGCTTCTAATTCCATTATTATTATTATTTTTTAAATTCAGGAGTGATGAGAACTCTGTCTGGGCAGGGTTATGGGGAGTTAATCACATACCAAATGGAAATAGACCCCTATGGAGGGGGGCTGTTGTCTGAGTGCTTCTGTCAACTGAATTTGATACAGGATCAAAGACAAAGTGATCCGCTCATCTACTTTTAAACTGATTAAGCTAATGTGCTTCAGTTACACTGCACATGTATTCTCCTGTTTGTGCTTCCCTTGGGAGATGAGTAGAGTTAGTTTCATGGTCCTGCTTGGCCAGTGAGAGAGGGTCAAGATAGAAAAGGCTGCAGGGCTGGGGTGTGCGGGTCGGGAAGAGGGAAACCTGGGGCATCCTTTGTGGGAAGCTCTGATCACAGGTTCCACTGGACAGTGTAGGCAGTGAAAGGAGTTCAGGAGTCAGTGCAGATTCCTGATGCAGAGCCTGGAAGGGACTTCAGGTAGAGACCTGGGGGGCTTGGGTCCTGAACAAACCTAGTGATTTGTTCCCTTCCTTTCATGAGGGCTGGGGTGCTTGAGGTGTGTGGAAATTGCTGTCAGAGCAGGCTCTGTACTGCCCCCATTATCAGGTGGCAACAGGTCCCAAGCACCAAGGTCCTTTGCTGCTGTGCAGATTATGCCAGCATTCTGTTCTGGGGCTGCTTTCATCACAGTTGAATGGAATCCTCAGCCTTTCCAATCTCAGTCTTCCATTACCACCAAATGGAGAAGCTAAACTTCCTGATGTCTTGAAGAGCTGGTCACATGGCTGCCTAAACTAGTTTAGGTTATGTGGTTTGCTTTTGATACACCGAGCTCATCTTGCAACACTGCAGTGCCCAAGAGTCTCATTAGTGTCTGCTACTTCCAGTCCACATGATCATTTCCACCCATTCACTCCGACACATTCTTAGCTTGGCACCCTCTGTTCTGTAACTCAGGGACAAAGGTTTATTATCCCTACTTCCTTGTTTTGTCCTGTACACCACAGATGAGAGATTATCCGGTATGTGTCCTGTTTCTGTTGATTTATCTGCTTAACATGATACCTTCCTGTTCTATCAAACTTGCAGCAAACTTTATTAATCACTGTGAGATACAGTTATAAGCTTTCATGTTTGAGTTACAATCATACAATGATCAAACACCCATCCCTCCACCAGTGGACATTCTCCACCACCAATGTTACCCATATACGCCCCCTTTTCAACCCCCCCTTCCCTCCATGGCAGACAATTTCCCCCATATACTCTCCCTCCTTTTGGGTATTATGGTTTGTAATATAGATACTGAGAGGTTATCATGTCTGTCCTTTATCTACTTTCAGCACACATCTCCCATTCTGACTGATCCCTCCAACCATCATTGTCTTAGTGATCCTGTCTCTATTTCAGCTGCCTTCTCCCTCAGCGCATGAGGCAGGCAGCAAACTATTTGATCATTTCTTGTGACTCTATATTATTTCACTGTATATATTACACCTTCTTTATCCACTTGCTTGTTGGACATCTGAGTTGTTTTCTTAGCCTGGCTATTGTACTAAGCACTAAGTTAACGTACTTGTGCATCTTCTTGAATTAATGGTTTTGTGTTCTGGGGGTAAATACCTAAAAGTGGATAGCTGGGCCAAACAGAAGTGCTTTTTTTTAAAAGAAATATCCATATTGTATATATATTTTTCCCATTGAGCCTGAACCCAAGTACATTCCCACCAATGGTGAATGAGGGTTCCTTTTACCCTACATCCCTGTCAACACCTGAGGCTTACCATTTTTTTTCAATATATGCCATTCTCAATGGTGTGAAGTGATATCATAAATGACAAAGACTTTTCAGTATGTCTATGGGACACCCCTATGTCCTTTTCTTCTCCCCATTTTTCAAATGTGATTAATAGATTTTAGTTGCTGAGCTGTACTTTTATGTATTTTTGGCATTACTCCATCTAATGTATTGCATGAATATATATTCTCCCTTTCAGTTATGTATCTTTATTTTATACAGAGTTTCTTTTGGCCATCCAAGAATTATTATTATTATTATATTATTGCTTTTTGGGTCACACCTGGCGATGCTCAGGGGTTACTCCTGGCTCATGCACTCAGGAATTACTCCTGGCAGTGCTCGGGGGACAATAGGGATGCTGGAAATCAAACCAGGGTTGGCTGCATGCAAGGCAAAAGCCTTCCCACTGTTCTACCGCTCCAGCCCCTCAAGAATCATTTTTAAGTCAATGAATTTTCTCCAAACACTTTTTTTCCCTGCTTTTTGGGTCACACGTGGCGATGCACAGGGGTTACTCCTGGCTCATGCACTCAGAATTACTCCTGGCGCTGCTCAGGGGACCATATGGGATGCTGTGTATCGAACCTGGGTCGGCCGCGTGCAAGGCAAATGCCCTACCCGCTGTACTATCACTCCAGCCCCTCTCCATACACTCTCATCCTACTCATTTCCCTAATTTTTTCGTTGCTAATTTCTGTTTCATGTCTCTTCCTACTGCAGTGGGAAGACATGAAACTTTTCTGAGTTTCCTGAGTTGTTTGTTAAATTCCTGAGATCTTTGAAAGAAATTGCAGGAAGAAGCCAACTGAGGCTCTGGGGCCCCAGTGGGAGCAGAGCAACAGTGCTGGTGAGTCTGCAAATATGGCAGGCTGGAAGAAGAATCCATGTTTCAGCGGCTCAGTTAAGTTCCTACCAAGTGGAAAGAGGCATGATATTAATATTCAAAATTATTTCCAAAGGTTCTTAGTGGCTGGCTAGCTGGAGTGTCTTACAATTTATAAAGAGTCAAGACAAGCAATGGAAAATGAAGAACACTGTATTCATGTTTATTTCTAATTACAAGAAACAGAACATCAGTCCCTTATTTGTACAAAAATACCGGAAAGTTTACAATTAAGTACACAAGTCAAAGAGTTATGTACAGAATAAAGCAAAGCACATGGAATAAAGGTTTTGTCTCTGAAGTTAATACCTTCTGCATTTCCTGAAAATGTTTACATGGTCACTGTGGCGATGCTGTGATGTTATAAACCCCACACTGAAAGGACACACTGATTGGTCGAACTATCAGGTATTAAGTGCAGATACGAGACAAAACATCTAGACTGAGGCACATGTTTCTTCAAAGTGTAGCAAACAAAATAAATGTTCTGGAACTCTGATCTCTAAGGTCACAGAGCTCACCTATGCAACTCCAATACCTAAAATATTTGGTGTCTTTCTTCTCAATGTATTTTAGACTGTTGGAGTTTTCACTTGAAAGAAAATCACAGGCAAACGATTAAAAATAAAGTCAACAGGCTCCAAAATGACCCTGAGCTGTCCCGTTTACATTCATATCATTTAAATACAAAAATAAAAGTCGAATGTCCTTCAGCCCCTGGTTGGCTGGGCTGGAAGCCTGCACCCTCGAGGGACTGGCTGTTTCCGGTGGAATTCCCAGCTGCCCATCTCGAGAGCAGCAGCAGGGGTTATGGAAACTTCTAGGAAGTTTACACTCTCAAGCAATTCACTTCAGCTGGAAGGTACAAAACACTACATCAAACCAGCTACATATAAAACTGTGAGTCAGAGTCAATCTTTTGTTCTATTAAATAAAATGCATATCTATAAATATAAAATACTGCAATACTAGCTGTCTATTGGAGAGGCAGGAGAGTCTCATCTCACTGGTGGAGACTGATGTATGTAAACAGAAAAAAGAAATCAGAGGTCTTCTTTATTTTATTTTTCCTAAGGTTTTACTTCCGACCAGTGAGGACAAAAATGATTTAACAGTGTCTCTGAACCATCAGTCCCCAAGACAAGTTCAGTGAAAGCATGCTAGGTGTGAACTCGAGAATGATCTACTTATTCAACGGTTTCAAAGATTAACTGGCTATAAAAGAAGAAAATGCAATTAAATTTTTGTGGTTAAAAACAAGTTCTACTAAAAATTCTTCATTTGTATAAGTAGACATTTCATGAAACTCAACTAGTGTGGTCTGTAAACTAAAATACAGTGTTTCTATACCTAGATATAACTTGTCGCAGAGATGTAGCACTAAGCCTGGTATGAGGGTTCTACACCACGTGGAAGCTCCTTGGGGGGCACTGCAGTGGGTGGAAACTGAGGCAGCCTGGTGGTTAGCACACCTCCAGGGCACACCTTAAGGACTGCAATCTCAGAAAGAGATACCATTTCTCGTCATTGTAGGTATGCTTATAAAGAGAGCCCTTTCTGCCCTGCAGGGATGCAAGGCAAACCTGTCCAATTCTCATGCCTGGGGACTCAGCTAACGGGACAGGGCAGCGGTTCCGGGGAGAGTTCAGGCCCCATCTAACTCAGCTCCTTGAGCAGGAAGCAGTATTGTATTCACACAAGTCTTCAATGTCCACACGGCTGTGAGGTACTTGTGACTGTAAACCAAACAGAGGAGGAGCCTTGGCTGCCTCACATCCACTGGCCTACAGGGGTTTTCAGCAGGACAGAGGTCATCAAGCAAAGACCATTTGAGACAAGGCTGTGGCTGTGCCCTTTTCATCTTTATCACCATAGAAACCCATGGGGCACTGCAGAGAGCTGAGTAACCAGATGCCTCTTCTGATATTTTTAAATTCTTTAGTCCCCTGAGGGAGAGTAGCTGTGAAAGGACTCATACCCCTGTAGGGAAAGGCAGTGACAGTTCCAGAACGGGCAACGCAGCATGGCGTCCACGTCGCAGGAAGTAGACACTGTGTGCAGCTCCAGAAGGCTGGTCTGCATCGCACCAGAGCAAGGTCACTCAGCCCTGTCATATTGTGAACAGTGAAGAAATGTTTCCAAAAGAAATCAAGTCTCCTAAATGGTGGAAGACAAGACATATAAAGAGTATAGGACATCTGTGCATACAAAACTGACAGACTGATCACTTGATGGGCCACACAACATGCCAAATACCTACCACAGGTGACACCTTTTTCTTTAAAGGAGCGCTTCAAGTATACTGGGAAGAACTGGGGGTGCTTCATTATTTGGGAGCTGAGTCTACCCATGTGACCTGCAGAGGGTGGGAATCACCCTCTGCAAAGACTTGGGGGCCCATGTTCAATCTCTTAAGGCTGCCCACTCTTTTGCCTTGTATGTGCTGAAAGGCCACACCCCTCCTACCATAGGCTGGATACAATATTAAAAACTAAGAAGGAGTGCAAAAAAGTGATCAATACAAAAAAGTAAACATATCAGTTTTAATTGTCAAGATTATTCCAGGGCAATAGTTCTTTTCCAATGACTCTCTCTGATTCTTGTTCCTACGCGGCCCAGCCAAGATGATCATTCCAGTTTAGTTTCAAATTTGCACTTGCTCTTTCTTGTCCTCCCTGATTTGGTCAGCAGAGAGGAAGCAATCTCGCTGGATCAAAAGCAGCAAGTCATTGTTAGGTCCAACAAACTAGTAAAATCTTGGTCGGTTGGCACCGAATGAACCACTCTTCCTCCAACTCTGAAGGTGCAGAATAGATGCATGTTCTCTCCTTCATTCCAGTGTCAACTTTCTCCAGTATTCAGCCAAGAGTGAATCTGAGGTCATAAGGCCACGCGAATGCAGTGGTGCTTGAGTTTGCAAGGCAACACTCCTTTGTTTAGCTGGTAAAAGTCAACAAGCTGGATCAAGTCAGAGAATTTGGTATTCCCATCATCAAGGCTGAAAAACACTTGCCCATCATCCTCGCACTGGAGAGACATAAGAATTCCTGTCATGTTAGATGCCACACTTCAGGGAGCACAACAGAATTCACAATCAGAGTTAGCTCTATCTCTGTCTATGACTGATTTCTAATGATTCCATGAGGGGTTAACAAGGTTAGTTACAAGGCAGTAAGGGATGGGAAAGGTGAGGTCAAAGAAAGAAGTGTTTGTGCCGGGGCACTGCACAGTTACTCAGGACTACCAAGCAAGCTATTCTCCATTTCTTAAAGTGCTGGCTCCCGTTGCACTTGAGGTTGACCAGATGGCCTTAGAGTATCCATGCAGACAGCACAGTCCATGGAAGAGTGAGGTGGTCCAGCTAACTTTTGAGTGTCCACGCATACAGATGGGCCCAAAGAAAAAGTCTGAATCTCTGGATCCTAACTGTAATCCTAGCATGGGGGAATTTCTTCAGCCACACCACCTCCCCAATTATATTTTGCCTATTATGAAGCAAATGCTAGATTTCTATAAGAATTTAACCTTCCTTGGATCTGGAGGATTTGGTAGCTATTTATATTCAAGTGAAAGCACTCCATAATACCTACCAGAAAGAATTCTATTCCTAACATCTAACTTAACACAATGAATTTTAAATTCCCTCACTTTAATACAAAGCAGAGTGGAAGAGTCATGTGGAGAAGGGCAGCTCTGAATCTGTCAAGTAATAAACTTGATCCTGCCAGAATCACAGGCACCTCACATGGTCATTTAGGGGCCCAGAAGCCAGTCTTGTGCTGTAAGCTTTAAACTTCCTTCCAGTACACCTAGGACTGGGGTGATTTAGGGATAATGAAATTACATATGCTACATATGCATGCCCACCATCTAGTATTTTCAAGAGGATAAGAGAATGAAAACATCAGTGTGAAGAAGAAGATACAATGCAGAAGCCTATACAGTCGAGAATAAAAAACTTTTTCTCTAAAACCAGTTTACAGGTTTATATGCAGTCTTTTTGTGGGGCATGGGAAGCCTGTTGGCAGAGCAAACTTTATTCTTCGTCCTGGTTCATGGGAGTCCCTTAGAGCTGTGGTTGCGACACTCAAATGCAGTAGGTGGCTGGTTGGCCACAGATGCTGCTCAGCAGGGGGTTCTCTAAATTCACAGAAGTGACTGAGGAGCCCTCTCAGTCGCCTGTGTGCACTTTCTGTCAGAGCCTCTTTCTTGAGGCAGTCAGCTGAGGTGCTTGCTCAAGCACCTTTGGGAAAGGCCAGGTTTGCTACTGAACCCTAAGTCTATTGAGACAGATGTACTCAGACGATCAAGACTTCTTAGCCCTGCATTTTGTGAATGTAACAGATGAACTTTCTGAGGGGCAATGATCTGGCTACCTTGTTTCAGGAGATTACCTCCAGGATTTGGGTCCCACAAAAAACAGTTTATTAAGGACTTACCAATTCACTAAGAAAACATTTAAGATTTATTTGGTATCTCTTATTCCCAACTAAACACTGAATTCTTGGAGACAACTCCCCCCTTTAATACCCAAACTACAACTAGAAATCTGAACTTACAAGGCACCAAAGAAAGTGTTTAGTTTGGTAATAATTAACCATACTTCAAGAAAAATACTGCTATGATCTAATACATTTGATAGTGATGTTTTGGGAACCTTTCAAAGGTCGAATCTGTTTTATAATTCAAGGATGAAGGTAAAGGAGCAGTGCTTCTCTTTGGGAGGTTATGTAATCACTGGTCAGTTCCCTAAACCTTTTTGTCTCAATTTCACACAAACCACTTTAATCACACATTTTTACACAGAAGGCAAGTGACCAACAGTCAAACTCACTGTCTGATACCTGTTTTCATAATAGGAATAAAGTTCCAACAGTTGAAACTACTGTACAGAAATTATATTCATAGCAGCTATGAAGTCATAACAGTTGGATCTGCTATACAATGCCTTTCTTCTTAACGCTGAAGGATAAAGTCACAAGAGTCAATGCTATTCTCTGCCTGTCTTTCTAGCTGACCAGGCATGCTCCTGCCCTGGCTTCTGGCTACACTGCCCATCTACATCACATGACCTTGCTCTTCCCAGAAGCTGCAGTCACATAGCACAATACTTCCATTTTCAGTATTACTTCAAGTAAAACACTGCTCCCAATTTTAAATAACAAACCTCTCAAGATATTCTTTAACCTACCTCATCTAAGAGCTTGGAACGCCCAGTTATTTAATAACCTAGAGTTATGTAATTTATTATTTTAAAACTTCAAAAAAAATCAGGGGCTCTGAGGCAGAGATTCAGGAGGTAAAGAACTTACCTTGCACGCAGCTGCTCTGGGGTGCTCTATGTTCCCTGCACCACATATTGTCCCCTGAGCACTGAGTCAAGAATAGCCTCTGAGTATTGTGTGGTGTGGTTCTAGCCCTCCTTCCCCAGGAAGCATGTTAGTATAAAGACACCAATACGTACAGGCAGGATCTGAAAGTTTTTAATCTTCTGGTGATGACACAGTGTGAGTACAAATGCCTTTGGATTACTCTGACTGTCACGAAGTAGAAAAAGTCTGTGAAGGGAAAAGAATTTGACTGTAAATGCAAAATGTAGACAACATATGTGTATATATATTTATATATATGTGCATATATATGTCTATATATGCATATTACATACATGAGACAGGCTAAAGCCACACTTTCTCAGTATGACTATGATGGGAGCTCCTTCCTTGGAGGCAGGTGACAGAGAGGACTGTCATCCCCACTAAGAGCCCCCATAGGCTCTGTGCAGCTCTGCTGGAACCAGTGCTAGAGTGGAAGTACAATGAAGCTGGATTGCTTTGTGACAAAACATTAAAGAATGATAATTCCAAAAAGCAGCTTGGCTGAAGTGCAATCCACGGGGGCATAATGGTGTGATAACGAATGAATAGCTAAAGAAGGGAGAAGACAAAAAGTTCTTCCCTAAAACAGGTTAAACAAATGGAAAGGGAAGGAGGGAACAGAAAACCATGGATGGCAGATTGCCAAAAGTTCCCATTGGAAAGAAGTCTTCAAAGGGTGCCAACAATAGCACAGCTGGATAGTAAATGGGCTACTTTCACTGTCCCCTAGTACCTTTCTCCTGGTATTATTACAGAGAGAAAAATAGTAACTTCATAATAAAGACACTGTTGGACACCTTCTCCTTCATGTGCTCAAGTCAACCTAGTGCATCGGGTACCTAGAGAGGTACCTGACCTACACTGGCAGGACCTGGGGGCTCCTGCCAAAAGTGTGCAAATGAAGCCTTTTTTAGACAGACAGATTCACCCCAACGAGACACTTATGGACAAAGGAAGACAAAATGACAGAAACACACTGGCAGAGAGACTATCAAATTCTCATTTGCATGAAGGCTTATATTTGGTAAAATTGGACTAAATGGGCACTTCAGAAGCTAGAATTCATTAATACTAAGTTTCCAAATTCATCATAGTACTGTGTTTATTATTTCTCTGCTCAGAGAAATTTTGTGCTGAAATACAGTTGAAGATTAACATAATTCCAAATGGGTAGAAAAAAAAGGGTTGGAGGAGGCGGAGTGACAGTACAGCAGACAGGGTGCTGACCTTGCATGTGGATGACCCAGATTTGATCTCCAACACCCCATATGGTCACCTAAGTGCCACCAGAAGTGATCCCTAAGCACAGAGCAAGGAGTAAGTCCTGACACCAAAGAGTGTTGCCCAAAAGCCAGAAAAAAATGAAGTGTGGGCATATGGGTAAGAAGGCTAGAAGTAGAAATATTAAATATATCCACAATGTTCACAACAGTAATACATGGGTAAAATATATATCAAAATTTATTATATTATTCTTGTGACTTTTCTATAATTTGAATTGTTTCAAAATTTAAAGACCTGCAGAGAAGGAAAGAATGATGCTTCAGTTTAGAGTGGTCAACTCAGTCTACTGAGAATATCGATTGTGTCCTCTGGCTGACAGGAGCTGAAGTTCACTGCTGCCATCCGCTGTCCAGCGAAGGGGGTGTTTTTCATTGCCAGGGAAAAAATGGGATGTTCCCAAGGTAAAGATGAGTTCCAGCGGAATCTACACAGCGTTTGCACCAATCTACACTGAAGCATCATTTAGCTGACCCATCACAGTTAAAGCCTGGCTTGGGAGCTCTATTTTGGGTCCTTCTGGGTGTCATGCTTGTGACAGAACAGCATCCTCTCTGCCCAACTGGAGGAAATTTCAAATCTTTTAAGTTTCAAGCAGTTTACTGCAAGTGGAGGATCCAGAATCACAGAGGGTGTGGTGGCTGAGGTGGGATGGCAGGAAGGCTTGTGGGACTATGGAAAATATTGCAGAGCATGGAGAGGTATGAAATCTGGCCTGGTTGTTTGAGTGCGGGTGACGCTGGAGATTTATATGTCTCTTGAAGAGATTATTTTCCAGGTTAAGGATGAATTGTGGGTGGCAAGAGGAGAGGAAAGAGGGGAAGGAGCTCAGTGCTCTGTATGAATCCCTACAAAATAAATGGGGTATGTATGCACACGCGTGTGCGTGCACTCTCTCTCTCTCTCTTTCTCTCTCTCTCTCTCTCTCTCTCTCTCACACACACACACACACACACACACACACGCATACTCACAGAGCCAGCTGCATGGGACCTGCCTGGAATGGGCACTAGGAATAGTCCTTCAGGTTTATTTCAGACAAGCTCTCTCTTTATCACTCTCTCTTCATATGGAATTTGAGGTCATAGATATAAAAAAGCATGCTCTACAATAGCTGTTACTTCATAACTGCCTTTCAAAGTTGTTTTCACTGTTAATTCTCTAAATTGGCTTTCCTTTATATCTACAGAGAATGACAAATATTAGAAATTGATTATTTAATTTATCTCATTTTCCAAGCACAGTTTCTCTATAAATACAGGAATAGAGAAAGATGTGGCAGTTATGATGGCACATGAATTGGTCCTATCATTAAAATTTTTATTTTTGTTAGAGTTGTAGCAGTCAAACATCAAGACTGAAACCTAGGCAGCTAGGACCCTTGGGAGAAACTCCTATTTAGAGGCAATGCAGATACCACAAGAACTTAATTTAGGCAGGAAATGCTCATATCCTTATCAAAAACATGAAAGGAATCCCTTCCAACTGAAGAGAGAAAGTAGAAAGAAAAATACGATTAAAACATGACTGAAAAACAGAAGCTGATAGCACGGCAGGTAAGGTGCGTGCCTGGAATGCAACCACATGAGATTCCATCTTCGGCATCTCATATGGTTCCCTCTCACCCCGAGGCAGTGCTGAAAGGGGTCAAGTGACATGCATGATACCCTATCAGTAACAGTATTGTAACCACAGTGCTGAAGGAAGAAATAAAAAATGTGCTTGCCATATGGCAGGGTAAGGTGTGGTGGGAGTGAAACAGGGGACACTGGTGAAGGGATTGGCACTTGAACACTGTATGCCTGAAACTCAGCCATGAATAACATTATAAGGTAAAGGTAAAGGCTCTCCCGTTGATCATCGATTTGCTCGAGCGGGCCCAGTAACATCTCCATTGGAGACTTTGTTGTTACTGTGTCTGGCA
>JAOXYA010000037.1:431053-446934 GCA_028565675.1 Sorex palustris | reverse complement strand
AGGGAGTAAACTCTAAATAATAGTGGTGTATCCTTTATTGAAACAATGAATCTAATCAATGCAAAAAAAAAAAAGAAGTAATGGGTTAACAGGAATCAGGGCTTCAGTTATCCCAGTGATATGAGTGAGCATTATAGCCATATATCCAAAACACAGATTCAACAGAACTGAAAATATGAGATCTAAGCAGAAATCACTGAAACCTTGCAATGTGCCTGTCAAGTTGACAGGTAGGGGTGGAGTGGGGTTGTGATGGGGAGGGAACCTGATGGAGAGATGTGTGTTGAATTATTGCCTAAAATGCAACTAACAGTATCCTTGTAAAACATGGTCTCTTTAATAATAATTTAAAGTAAATAAATAAATAAAACTTGAGAAAAAAAGATAACTGTTATTTAACTCATTGTGCTACTCATTCAAACTATTTCAATCGCCTCCAACTGGACAACCCAACAGGAGGAGGTAGAGCAGATCAGCCTTACCCAGCTAAATCCAGGCCTGGCCAACCTACACTCCTCTCACAAGGCTTCCCAGACATCACCTGCTGAGGAGCAGGGGTGCAGAACCCGTGTGCCCAGAGTCTGCGCTCCTCACTGGCCAGTTGGTCCAACTTTGGCGCATCTAACCTCCAATTAGCTGGTCCCAGCAATCTGTAAGAAAACTTTGAAAAAGAGACCTTAGTCTCCTAAAGTGACAGTTAGGAAGACAGCTGCAATGCAGGGAACTTGACAGGCTTACGTGAGTGAATCAACATCCCCACCACATAGCCTGTCCTCCTTCAGCTCTTCTCAAAATCTCTTCAGTAAAATGAGTGTTTTCAGGGCCTGGGCCAGGGGGTCAGAGAGTGGTTTAATGGCTACAGATTTTCAGTGGGAGAAGATGAAAAGGTCTTGCTGATGAGTGCCTGACAATGTGAATCTACCCAAGGCTACTGAGCCGAGTATTTTTTAAAAAAATAATAAAAACAGTAAGCTTTTAAATCCTCAGTCGCTAGCTGCGGCATCTTCCCTTTTTTCCCAACAGTGCTATGAGAGCAAGTGACTAGCCACATCACTCTGCACCTCTCAGGCCCGACTCCTTCCTCCACAGGCCCCATCTGCTCCCAGGCACAGCCCAGACTTATGTTTCAGAGGAGTCTGTGCTCAAGACCAGTGAAGAACTGCACAGGATTATTGTATCAAAAACAAACGCATCCATTTTAGTGGGTAAAACAGATTGAATTTAGTGAACATAGTCTCCCTTTGATGAAAGCAGATGGTACAGTTGATCTGAGGGCAGCAGAGAACAAGGGTGGGGATTAACCCTCTCAACTCTCCATGTACAACGACTAAGCCCAAAAGGACCACTGCTCTGACTCCCACGAAAGCAGGAGTGAGGGAATAGGGAAGCACAGATGACAGGTTCCAGAAAGTTCCAGAAAGTTCTGTGATAGTACACATAGGATCAGAACTAGACACGGATTGACATCATCACTTGTTAAGCAAAGTTCCTGCAGAATGGAGAAGCTATGTAATTTCTATCTAGATGGTTCTGTGTTTGTGCCCAGCTGGTAGATTCTGCAGCACTGCCATTTCAGAACATTATACACATTTGTCATCAAAACCCTGCGGCAGCTGTCTTTGTGCTTTGAATAAACCACCCCCCTGGGCCTGCATGAGCAGGCACCCACTTTCGACTCCATCCTTTCTCAGCAGCCTTGATCCTGAACTCTCCTGCTGGGCCTCGTGCCTTCTGCTCCCTCATCAGCAACTGTTACATCCCCCAGGTCTCAAAGAGAAACATTTGTCCTCTAGTAAGAACTTGCTCAAATTCCCAGCAAAGCCACATTTTCCCAGGAGAGCATCTTTGAAATTATTTTTTAATTTATTTTTTAATTGAATCACAGTGAGATACATTTACAAAGTTATTCGTGATTATTTTTCAGTCACATCAACAGTGACCATTTCTCATCACCAATGTCCCCAGTTTCCCTCAATCACGAACTGATGTCACCTAATGTGCAATCAGAGGCCGTGATTTGTCTTATTATGACCAGTTGTGACTCTAGACTTAAACTCCAAGGAAACAGGGACCAAGATTTCCTTGTTCAACACCAGAGACAGTAACTCAATAACCACCTGGATTATGAGTGAGTGAACAAACCCATCCTTGCTTGGTGTTCAACTGCCAAATAGTGAGCATGTAACAATTCACATTAGGTCTTGCAGAAGATAGAAGAATACTCCTGAAGGTAGACTGTGGGCTGCAGGAAATGAGTGGGCAACACACCGAGTTCAGCACAGAGCCCATGTCTCTGAATGTATCAACAGAGTTCTAGTGAATGCGGGTCTAGGGAAGCTTTCAGTCATTCAGCATAGTAAAACTGGTTCTCCTAGAGCCTGGCTGGGTATCATCAGAGTGAGTACTTCTCAATAATCTTCCTCTCCTGCACCACCCCTAGAACAAACGTATTAACTCTCTTTATAGGAGTTTCCAAGACATAATTAACATAAATTATCTGTAATACTAAATTCTACAACTATTTTTGTGAACTCTATGGTCAGCCACGGCGGTACACTTTGTGCAAGTTTAACCTTCACAGCTTCACCTGAGAGAGTTGTTTCTGCTTTACAGATTCTGACTATTCAACAGGTTGACTCATGGATTCTTTAGCTTTTTTCACGTGGAACCTCTTTTTTGTGAGAGAAATGCAACACTGGGCATGTGCTGCCAGAAATAGCTCAAATAAACTACTTTTTAAATTTTGGATTCATTTTGCTCACCGCTCATTAGGAAACCTTCCACTGTGTCAATTTGTTTGCAGTCCCCACATTCAGTTTCTCGTGCCCCTTTGGGGTTACAACTCACACTGGCAGAGACTAGGCATTACATGGCAGTTCCATTCTAAGTTTCCCGAGATCTCTCCATACTGTTTTCCACAGGGGTAGCACCAAGATTTTCAACAGTAATGAAAGTCCCTCTTTCACCATGTCCCTGCCAACAAAGATTGTTTCCATTATTTGTTTGTTTTGTTTGTTTTTGCAGATGCCACACCTGGTGATGCTCTGGGGTTACTCCTGGCTCTCCTGTGTCACTCCTGGATGACTCGGGAATCATTCCTGCTGGTACTCAGGGGTCATATGGGATACTACTGGGAATGAAACCTGGGTCAGCTGTGTGCAAGGCAAGTGCCTTACCCACTGTACTATGTCTCTGGTCCCTGTTCCCACTATTTTTGATATTTGCCATCCTCACTGATGTAAGATATCTCATTGTCATCTTGATTTGGATTTCCCTGATAAGTGATGCTGAGCATGTTTTCTTGTGCTTATTATTCATTTCCTCTATATGAAAGGGTTTTTGGTTTTGTTGTAGTTGATCTTTGTGAGCACTTTATCTACCTGGATATCAACTCTTTATCTGATGGACTGAATGTACTTTTTCCTATTAAGTTAGCTGGGCTTTTTTTCCCCATCCATTCTGCTTTTGGGCATTTACCCCAGAACAAAGCAACAACAACATAACCCTTCCACTCAAAAGGACATATGCACAGTACAATAGCTAAGAAATAGAATAGACGTAGATGTCCAATGACAGATAAATGGATTATGAAGATGTGCTACATTGAATCAATGAAATCCTGCAACTTACTGCAACTCAGATGGAACCGAAAGATAAAGATCATCAATACAGGATGATCTCACTTATTTGTGATATGTCGAATAACTGGATGAGGAAATAAAATGTAATAAAGTGTGGAGGATTCCTAGATATCCTTGATCCCAAAGTACAGGGATGAGGACAGAGGAGGAAATCAATCAATCAAGGAGGAAAGGAAGGGTGTGAGAAAGGGAAGCAACAGGGACAGGCCTGAGCCCTGAGATTTGCTGGCGACACAGGAGCTACATATCCAAAGAACAGAACAACACTGAAACACGACATCTAGGCTCAAGCTACTAACCTCTGAAATGTGCCTGCCTAGAAGGCAGGTGAGGGGCAGAGGTGTGGCAGGGAGGATGGGAACACAGTTGGTGACACTGGTGTTGAAATATAGTATTCCTAAAACTCAAGTATCAGGTAGTTTTGTAAATCACACTTCTTCAATTAAATAAAAGTTTCTAAATGAAAGCAGCTGTGAGTTTGGTAGCATCCTTTGGTAGCAGGTCCAGCTGCGGTCTTCCTGGGCCTGGACTTCTCACTCAGACATATTCCCTTCTTATTCACTAATTGAAAACAAAATTCTGGGGGTATATGGTGAGGCTGACACCACACCAGCCAGTGTGTGCCCTGCTCCAGGATGTGGTGGACTGACAAAGGCCATGGAGAAAAGGGTGGATCAGCTCTGGAAGTGCCCAAAGCGAGGTCCTCTGCTCAAATGCAAAAGGAAGTGGCATGTTTAAAACAGAGTAAGAACTCAGTTTAGGGCTGGAATCTAGGTGTGAAACCCTCCCAGCAAAGAAGCCCCAGCATTCACAGGGAGGTGTCAGCAAAGTGCCCACACCCAAGCAAGGGAGGTGCTGAGCATGGCAGGCCCCGGCAGTGTTCTGGGATTTCGCTCTCTTCATGACCAGAGGCTCCCTGGTGGATCTGATGTGCTCTAAGAATTTTCTCTCCAGGGAAAAGGAATCAAGACACCCTCTGCCACACAGACTTGAACAAGCCCATGTGTACGATGGGAACTCAGGTGAGAATCTCTAAGGTAACTTCGTAGAGATATCTTAGAGTATCAGTATCTTCTCAGCCAAGCCAACGTTCATAAGAATGCCCTCTAAAAAAGATTTGCTTGAGCAGGCCCAGTAACATTTCCATTGTGACACTTGCTGTTACTGTGTTTGGCATATCGGATACGTCACAGGTAGCTTGACAGGCTTTGCCGTGCAGGCAAGGTACTCTCGGTAGCTTGCCAGGCTCTCCAAGAGGGGTGGAGGAATCGAACTTGGGTCAGTGAGGCCAGCCAGGTGCAAGGCAAATTCCCTACTGCAATGTTATCACTAAGAAAGATGAAATGAGGAATGGGTCCCTAATGTTTTTCCCATGGTGTCTGCTTTAACAATAAAACATAGAATAAGAAACACTTAACAGAATATCAAAAAATAACTAAAGATAATAATAACAACAAACTGTGAAATTCCTAAACTAAGATCTCATCTTTAAGTTCTAACCAGGCAGAGAACCGATGCACAAAGATATTGGCACCACACAGCACCGATAAACCAAACGGAAATGACTTCCTCATAGAGACTCTGCATTTCTGGGAATTAGAGAAACACACATCTTTTGGAAGTGTGCCCCAGAACACCATCCTAAAACAGATCTCAGGAACACATCCCCAAGTCAGAAAAGATGACATTATGTTAAAAATTAGTAAGGATATTGTCAAGCTGCACAAACCCAGCATGAGGCTTTATTTGGACAAGTCACTGAGACATGTCTGCCTCAGTGTGTCTAAGAGCTAAAGAGAGAGAATATGAGCTAAGGCCTGTTTGGGTTAACAGAGGATTCAATGAAAATCTTCCTGTAGTGCTTTTACACTTACACTTACAGTTACTTTTACACTTACTAGCAGGTTTATGCCTGTCATTATGGAGAAAAAGTGGAAGCCAACTCCTCCAGAGGCCCAATAAAAGCTCATTTATGCAGAAAACACTGTACAGTCAGCTGAGAATTCCTACTTCCAACAGAATTTCACAGTTTTGACCTGGGGTTGGAGACGCTTTCAGTAATTCAACTATAAAAGGTTTGCTTTCTTGCTAGGAATCTCAAAGGACATAATAACAAAAGCTTTCATAACACCAAACTTTAAACTCGGGGGCCAGAATATGTGGGAACTCTGATATCACAACACTTATCAAGTAAATATTCAATGAGGAACATTTGAGAGCTGGATCCCACAGCTATTACCAAGCCCAGAAAGGTAAGAGAGATCATAGGTGTGGATCACTTAGCTGCTGGCAATTACTCCAGATGAAGGTGGGCAGAGTAGCTGCTGCCTCCAGTATCAGATCAAAATAGGATTTACTGCATTGTTGGGACTTAAAAAAAGTTCTGTCTCAGTCTCTGTCTCTCTCTCTCGCTTGCTCACTCGCTCTCAAGAATAGCCACTGCTAGTTCCTGAGGTCTAAACATTTTTATCAAATGAAACAAAACAGATCAGAAGAGAAAACTCTCTGCTCTGCCAAGCCACTGTGCTCTGCTGTGCTGGGCCTGCTCCCAGCGCAGTGTCTGAGGAGGGGCGGCCTGTTCTCCGGCTGGTGACTTATTCATCAGGACACCACCCAAGGCCTCCTCGGGGAGGACACATCTGTGGCTGCACATGCCTCAGCCAAAAGCTGCTCTGCTCACATGCTCCGAGTGTGTGAGGGCAGAGCAGCGCTTCCTCTCTCATGAGGAACCAGGACAGGAAGCTGCTTCTTTGACAGCAGCAGCTTCTACAAGAACCCAGTCAGACCTTCCATTTACTCAACCTTGCAAAGCCATGCACTATGCAATCTGTATAAAGAAAATTTCCCCATCTCCCAGGAGTGACTGTTCTTCTTAAGGAAATTGGATTTTTGTCTCCCTGCAAACAAACAAACAAACAAAAATCCAACAAAGAACCTTTGTTTTCTTGAAGCCAGTAGCATGGGTTTTCAAGCCTGCATGCCATGTTCATTTTCTGCAAAACACCACTGTCACAAATAAAATTCCAAAGAGATAAACATATGCAGACAAACAGGTGCTATATATATCTTCTTTGTCTGAATGTCGAACAAGAGACAGATTTGGGGATAAATGGGTCCAACAGCTAGAACAACACCCCTCCCCACCACGTGGGCCATTATGGTTGTCTCTCATGCTGCAGCCGCATCTGATTTCTTGACCTCATGGATGGCAGTTCTGAAGCTGAGGTCAACCTCCTAACCACTGAGAAAACCCACCAACCCATCCCAGCATCAGTGAGTCTGCTAACACCAGAAAGGCACCAGCCTCCTGTCACTTCCTCATCTTATGAGGTCCTTCCCTCGTCCTCCCAATATGGCCCCTCCACAACCCTGGAGGCAAAGTCTTCTGACACTAGGCTACAGGAGCCCACGACAAAGCTCTTCACACAGAGCTTGGCTGCCTCTCCTTCTCCACCAGTGGCTCTGCAAACTGCCAAGACTTCTACCTCATCAGTGTTCCTTTCTCTTCTTATCCTCTCCTCCTCTTCCTCATCTTCTTCCCCTCCTCCTCCTTCCATTATGTCAATGATTATGCCAATCAGTTCTAGTCCTCCCAAGCTCCACCCTGTCTACTCACTCCCATCTTTCTTGCTCTCCCTTTCTCTGCTGTGTCCTCATCTAGATGGTTCCCCTTTTTTCTCCTAGGGGAATGTCCTAGCTGGAGGGTATCACGCTGAGCAAAGTGAGTCAGAGAGAGGACGAATACCAGATGACCTCCCTTATCTGTGGAACACAGTGAGACAAAACAAGACAACCCCTTGACCTTGAGTTACAACACTGATTACTAAACGCCAAGGGAAGGAACGGAAGGGAATAATATCCAGACAAGAGATGGCACAGGGTCAACGGTGGAGGGTTTGGGGTACTTTAGGGTTGGTGGAAAGCAGCAACTTTGTACACCAGCACCATATACTCTGGCAGAAATGTAATCATTTTATCCAAACTATAATAAAACATAATTTTATATTCGATTTTGTTTTTTTTTTAATACCCCAAGCTGTGTTTCGGGCTTCCTGGCTCTGCACTTACGGAATCACTCCTGGGGGTGTGCAGAGGGCCACCTGACTTGCTGCCAAACTCTCAAGCTCCTCGGTTTTGTTTCTATTGTAGTTTTTTAATTTTCCTACAGTCCACCCTTTAAGAATGGAATCCAGGGGTGACCTTGAAGGGGACTCTGATGAAATGGGAGGGCAAGAGGTCAACAGCACCAAGGTTGAAATCTCAGTGGCACCACCCAGGCCTAAACCATGCCCCACAATATTCCATGCTCCTGAGGCCTGTCTCTGCTCACGCACAAAAGGGCAACTATACAGGATGCTGAAGAGTTAAGTGAGCTCCTTCCTCTAGAACCTATACCTCTGTGCACAACCTTGACCAGCCTTCAGCAACTGCCGCCATTATCAACTCAGTGTTGAAAACGTTCTGCTCTACTGTGACTCCATGTTGTCAAGCCAAGGGAGCCAGGCTTCATATAAGAATGGTCCTCATCAGGGGAAACCCACTCCTCTGAAGCCCTGTCTAGCACACTGAAGGAAGGCTGGAGGGAAATGAGTTAGTTCAGAGTCCTCAAAGTAGACACAGTGCTCTCCATGTACCTGGTGTTTGCCACAGGGATTCTGGGGAGCCATACTCTGCTGGGCTAGGCTGTGTTAGTGCCAAGCAGCATGGCATAGCTACAGACGGGTATGTATGGGGTGGGGGTATTCTGGGAGACAAGAAAGTGGGCGACTGGGCAAGCTTAGGAACAAAACCAATGCTTGTCTCCCGCCTCAGGATCTCAGGGGTGTCCCCTAGGACTGCCCACGTCAGAGGGCCCTGTGCAACCACGTGACAGGGTTCAGTGGACCAAGCAGCTTTCAAGGGCACCTGAATTAAAAGGTGTGAGATACAGTTCCTGGATCCAAGTTAATTCCACAGAGTACACCAGCAGGCACACTGGCCAGGTCAAAGTGAACAAAGGTCACCCCTGAAGGATTGGCACTGACTCTTTTCTACTGTCTGCATTTCCACCAGGTTACAGGCTCATCCCAACGGGTCCCAAGAAGTGAGACTGAGGAGGGCAGGAAGGTGAACAGGGATGTGACAATAGGCAGGGGAATGACAATAACCACCAAGTCCAGCGCAGCGCAGAGACCTCTATCGTCACATCACTGCCCTTAAAAGGCCCCTCCAACAAGTAGAGAGGGGTAGAAACAGAAATGAAAGAGCCAGTCTACATATCTGCTTTATTCCCTTTCTCCTTCTCTGGAAGATGCTGTGGGGGGGATGGCCCAGGCCTGGTGCTGGGAGGAGGAGGAGGATGAAGAGCAGCCCAGCAGGGGCCTTTGTATGTCCCAAGGCTACCTGGGGCCATCCTGTTTTCACTTCCAGAAGGAAATCACATGCAGGCATTTTTATGACTTTCTCCTAAATGTTTATGAAATTTCTCCCTGGGCCATTTCTGAAAACTGCCAGTAAATCTGCACGTGAATTTCATAATTAAGGTCTTAAATGATCATTATGGTAATGAGCAGAGATAAATTACATAAAATATCACTGCAGTGGTGGCAAATAGTCTATTCCACCAGAGGTGTAAAAGATACTAAATACAGACAGCAATTAAGTTCTTCAATACATCGGAATGAAAACTTACAAAAATTCATTAAAATTATTTATGACTTAGTCACATTTGAGTATAGCAGACATCTAATTACTTGCAGTGACAGAAAAAAAATTCCTTGATTTACATCAGCATTAGAAGATATGCTACCTAAATCAGCATTGATTTTAGTTCCAGAGACCTATGCAAACCTGCCAGTTTTCCTACTTACTAAGAGAAATAAATAGCATGGACTAGAAAAATCAATACGTAGAAGTGAGATGCTGAACTGAGGAAAAGACCAACACAGTGGTTTGCTCTCAACAAGGTGCATAATGTCTCTTTCCTTTGGTGGGAAAAAAGGAGCAGCACTATATCGAGTTCAGAGGCGGAGACTGAAAGGGACTCCACAGAACACACTCTGGAGACCTCAGCTAGATGGGGCAGCACCCACTGAAAGGCTCCCGGCGCCTGCTGATAAGCCCATTCTATTTCTATTTACTTTTGTGAATAACTGAAAAGTCTTGAAATCTGACCAGCCAGCTTTCAACAGCGCCAGAAATTGATTGGAAAGAAGAGAGTTCTGAGAGTTTCTCAGAACATGAAGCTGGCTCCCCTTCAGCTACGCCAGACTCCTAATGCAGTTCTGAGAAAGGGCCATCCACCTAACAGCTCGACCTGCTGCTACTGGGGGAATGTCCAGTTTCTGGGACTGAATTTTCACAATGTCATCAGAGTTGGGGAGCGCCTGCAAACTAGTGCATGATCCCGATACAGATGGTTAAAGGATAAATTCACTACCTCAGATAAAAATCACTTCATGGCATATTTTCTGCTTTAGTTTAAATGGAGCTGCTTCCTCTCTGAAATATATGTACATGAAACTTTATTTATTGACTCCTATCTACAATTAAAGACACCCTCCTCCAATAGCAGCAAGGAACATCGCCAGGAGAACACTGCCCATCGGCCTACTTTCCTGGCTGCGACTCCATGCTAGGTGCCTTTAATTCTCTTTTAAAATATGACACTTGATAACCTCCCTGTGAACTGTTTCTCAAAATAGAGCCTGGGCCTCCGAGCAGAGCCCTGGACTGGGGAAACTTGATCTGGGCAGCACCCGATTCTGCCCGCGCCTTCCCGACCTTCACCCACAGACTTGCCGCCACCACCTACCACCCACAGGTCTCCTTCCCTCACACCTACGAGGGCACATGGAGATGCAGAGCAGGACAGAGACTCAGGAGGGCTGCTGGCCCCAGGGGCAGGGAGAGTCTCACACTGCCAAAGGCTGGCCCACCCACCCAACATATACCTGGATGGGCCCTAGTTACCCCTGCTGGGGTAAAGGGAAGGAATGAAAGAGAAAAGAAAGAAAAGATAGAAAAAGCAAGGAGAGTGGGTGGAGAAAAAGAGAAGAGAGGGAAAGTTAGGGAAGGGGGGTGGCCCTCCTTTCCCTGAGGCCTCTGATGGCAGCAGTCAACCCTCCAGCCCTGCCTCCCCCAAGGTTACTGATATTGGCCCCTGGCTTTGGCCCCGTTCCTACATCAAACAACCCGATGATAATGCAGCCGGTGTCAGAACAGTTCTTGTAAGTCTGGGATTTCTGGAAGTCAAATACTTCCAGAGGAATCTGTGATGACTCTGTCTCTGCCCACAACACCCTGTGTCTGCCAGATCCCCCACCTGGGAGCAGATCCCAGTCGAGCAGAGTCAGGGTTTAAACAGCCTTTCTAAGTAAAAGAAAAGTTTCTCACTGACTCACCTCAAAATCAACATGCTTTGCTTTCACTGAACAACAATCAAAAGCTCCTCATCACCTAAATACCACAAAATCAACCATCTCTAACAAACAAGACCTCAGCAGAAACTGATGCCGCCCTCAGTGGAACCACACAGCCCTGCAAGCAATTACGAGTGTCTCCCTCTTGTGTAAGCTCTGCAGAAACCCATCCAGCTCGTCCTCAAGAGCACATGCAGTGCCTCTGGCCTTCTGCAGCCACACAACCGGAGAAGCAGAGCCAAGAGGCCTCCAGGGAGCAGTGTGAGCTCAGAGAAAAGAAAATCCAGTTTACAAGTGGAAACATTTGGAAACATTTGGAGACATGAGGGTGCCACTGGGTGCTGCTAGTCCTCGCAGAAGAGATCTCCTGAGGGGCAAAGGAAGGGCAAGGAGCTCCCTTGACTAAGGCTGCAGGGCAGGAGTGGTGTCTGGGGGGGTACAGAGAGAGGCTGAGCATAGGGCATCTTGACATCGTGGCTTGTAAAGGCAGTTCCGCAGGAAGTGAGGACTCTGCCCTCTTGCATAGGAATCAGCTGGAATTCCTCCACCTGCCGCTCTGTGAGGGCTCAACTCTGGGCAGCACAGGGACAAGAGGAGTGCTCCCCGAGGAGCTCGCGGCCATGTGCTACTTTACTTTTCCCATTCTCAGGAGGGACAGGGATGCCCCCTCCCAGGTGAGGGGCATGCAATCCAAAAGAAAGGGGCCAGGCAGCTGGCACACAGACCAGCTCCCAACAGGCCGGGTGCGGGGAAGGCGGCAGGAGCTCACTTTCCAGGCCCACCTGCCACCTGTCTGTCCTCCAACTCTGTGTGGCCAGACACCAAACCCGTGTGCACAGAATCTCGGCAGGAAGCAGAGACATGATCTCCCTCTTGAAGTCTTGGCACCCCAGGGCTGGGGAGCAACTCACTGCCCTGTGTGCACGGGTTTGGGGGCTCCACTGTATAGGTGTGCAGCTGGGAATGCCTATCCAGTAGGCCCCTCGGGGTTTGCCCTTTGCTTCTTTCATAGCAAAACAGAAACTAAGAAGCAAAACCGTCAACTTAGTGCCAGGCAACTAGCAGTGCTTTGACAGAGGCAGCAGAGCATCCTTCCTGGAGCCACAGAGCACTGGGTCGGTGCCACTCCCAGTCTCCACCATCAACATCCCTTCAATTTAGCAATCAGGTGATGCCAAGAATCCGTTAGTGACTCTCCACAGTTAGAACATTTTAAAGGTTCATTTTAATCTACTAATGAGACAGACAAAAATCACAAAGAAAGCAATGTCCTCTATATCTTGATATTGATTTTGTGCAAACAGTATTTTCTTTGTGACAAAAATGTCACTTAAAGTTTTTCTAATCACTACAAAGGCAAATTATAACAGTTATAAAAAAGAAATTCCGTAATTCTGTATCAGATTAATTTACTTTTAGGTTTTACCAAATCTCACATAAATACACTTTCTTGAGTACAATTAATTTTATTTTTATTTTTATTTTTAATTTTTGCCTTTTGGTTCACACCCAATGATGTTCAGGGATTACTCCTGGCTCTGCACTCAGGAATTACTCCCGGTGGTGCTCAGGAGACCATATGGGATCCTGGCATTGAACCCGGGTCAGCCGTGTGCAAGGCAAATGCCCTACCTGCTGTGTTATCACTCTGGCCCCACAATTCTCTTTACCAAAAATGATATAACTGATAAATTGAAAGAATGACAGCATTGAAGTATATACCATTTTTTGCACAACATTTCACTAGCCTTGGGGTTTTACATGCCATTACAAAGGAGATGGAATCATTATCTGATTTCCTCTAATCTAGGACACCCGAGAACTGGGTGTCAAGGAACATTCTTCATATGGCAGCAAGGGAAATGGGAGATGTATGAAAATAGAGCATCGGGACAGTCATAAAGCACAGAGGAGTATCAGAGAATTGTAAGATGAGGGCTAGGAAACAGCGATAGTTACATGGTGTTCAGGTGATGACCAGGCTCCACAAAGGGTTTTAGTTCTTGACACCTCAGGGTTCATCTTTTATTTGAAACAGAAAAGTAAGCAGGGAGTGGGGGGTGATGTCACAGAAGGCTTTGTTGGCCTCTCAGGCCGGGGGACCTTGTACCCCTGCACTGTATCAGAGGGGAAGCGGCAGGAGAATGGGACCTAACCCCAAGGAAAACTGGCCAGTGGCAGGGGCACAGGAGCAGTTTCAGGTCATTCCCTGCCCAGCTGCTGTTCAACATTTCCCTGAGGGCAGAGTCTCTGCAGTGATGACCAGCAGTTTTTAAGCATCTCTCTCGACCACAACTCGGCCCTCCAAGTACCGTCCTGGGCTTCCTGGATAAAAGGCCCAACTCTTGCTATTTCAAAGCATGCAGTCCTCCAAACCTGGCTTTTAGGGGATTATGAGGTGCTTTTCTCTGGAGCAGAACAGCTGGACAATTCTGTGGTCCCTCTGATAGGTTCCCTCCCAGGTCAAGTGCAGTGACAGGGAGATCCTGCCATTAACTGAGTTTCGCTAAGTGTCCTCAGCAAATGCAACTTGCCAGGAAAGCCCAGCTAAGAGCACAGGGTAGATGTGTCATTGTCCACATAAAGTAAAGCCCTTTTTGAGAATTTCAAAGCAGTATCCCAGGCAGACAGCCTTGGCCCAGCCCCAGCTCCTGCCCAGATGCTCCGATGAACAGGTCAGCTCCGAGGACTCTTCTAAGGCTTGGGGGAAATCCCCTTTTTCTTCCTATTGTTACAAGCATAGGGCATGAGCAGTTCGGGAACCCTTTGGAGCTCTGAGGCAGATAAGGCCCTGCTCCTTTGCCCAGGCTATCTGTCAAGTGGCAGATAGAAGGGTGGTGCCTGCTCCCACGTGACACCCTTGGGTCCACTGTGGCTTAAGAGTGGAATGCTGAGTCCTTGAGCTCAGTCAAGATGCTTCCCTTGAGCATATGCATCAGCCAGTCTCTCTGGGCTGGCGACCAGGCTCCCTTGGGTATCTGCACAGCCTTCCGTGCCACCCGATGGCCAGCAGATTCCAGTCCCTAACTGCTCAAACTATAGATTGAAACTGCATATGGAATGAGGTAACTGAATGTGGGGCCGTAAAAAATTTACAGAGTGAAAGGTTTCAGAACGAGTAATGATGAAGAGCAACTCAGAATTGAATGTGTAGTGAATCTAAGGCTCTTAGATTTTTTTCTGCCCCATGCTGCATTTCTCAGGTGAAAACGGGCTAAGAGTGTGAAAATTAGAAGACTTCCTCTAGCACAGCACTCTGAGTTCATGCCGCTTTGTTTGCCATCTCCTCCATACCTGTCCTTTCCTCCATGAAGAGGTCACCCCTGGCTCCTGGCACATCTGTCTCACCCTGCAATCAGCTCCCAAGAGGGGACTTGGACCTTTGCCCTGCTCCTTCCTATCCAACGAGGGGGTCGAGGGGTTCCCCTTTATGTTGGGTGTCCTGAAACCTCCACAGGTCAATTTTTAGAAATGTTAGTGATATTCTCCTTTTAAAATGACCTCAGCTGATGAAAGAACTGTTGTGGGGGTGGGGTGAGGAAGGCACCCCTGGCAGTGCTCAGGACTTATTCCTGCTTTCTGCTCAGCATCACTCCTGGAGGTATGGTGTCAGGAATCAAACCCGAGTCAGCTGTGTGCAATGCAAGGGCTTTATCTCATGCACTATTCCTCTGGACACTATGGGATCCTCTGGATCACAACTAAAATAAATGGGAAAGGGCTCAGTATTTAGCACTTCTTACTTATTTTATTACTATCTTCGCCCTGTGGCTCCCCTAGGGTAGAAAGCCTTCTGAGCTCACCCCCACTATTCTGCACTCACACCTCTTTGTTACTGGAAAACAACCAGGATGTTCTCATGAGGGGATGGGCAGGTGCACTGCCTCACCTCACTGACTGTCCAGACGAGTGATCAGCAAACATTCCCCAAATACCCAGGCCATAGATGCTTTAAGCTTTGTGAACCATTCAGTCCACAGAGTAATACAGAAATGAGTACATGAGTACAATTTATTTATGGACAGTGAATGTTAAATATCATATACTTTTCATCTGTCATGAAATATTCATCTTTTGATTTTTAAAAACCTATTTAAACATTAAAATTACTTTTAGATTTTAGGTGATATGAAAAAAGACCTGACCTAAAGGCTATATTATGCCATGCCCAAAGTGATGAACAAAATCTTCACACTTATAAATAAAATTTAAAAGGGCATCGAGTCTGTAGCCATGACCTTGTAAACAGTATAGAAAAATCAGGGAGCAGTCTCAAACTGTTCACATACTACCCAGTTCATAAAAGAAAACTCACACCACTCAGGAAAAGTGTGAAGTTTCCTGAGAAACACAAACCAGAACATTCCTGGTTTGCGTTTGACTTACTGTTACTGAAATAACTTCTGCAACACACTGAAAAAATTTGCTTTGTTTAACCATGAGCCAGAGTACCAGGGCCTGCAGCCCTCAACAAGGAATTTATATACATATAATTAATATTAGAAAGTACTGAATGTTTACCATTACTTTGAATTATATACCACCACTCCTTATTTAAGAAAAAACGTGTTCCAAAACTGCTGTCTCTTAAAAAGACAGCAGCCAGCCCTGCCCTGGACTCACACTGATGACACTGTTCATCCCCTCCAGGCATGGAGTCGAGTGGCAGGACTGGTTTGTCCAGATTTTAAAAGCCCCTTAACAAGCACATGACGGGGTATATGGTGGATAAAGAAATAAACAAGAAATGAACATTAACTTTAATCTGCAGTGATAGCATAGCGGGTAGGGTGTTTGCCTGGCAAGTGGCCGACCCAGGCTCGATTCCTCCATCCCTCTT
>JAOXYA010000037.1:363924-378189 GCA_028565675.1 Sorex palustris | reverse complement strand
GTAACAACAAAAGTCTCCAATGGAGACGTTACTGGGCCCACTCGAGCAAATCGACGATCAACGGGAGGGCCTTTACCCAGCAGTAAAATGAAAGATAAAAATCATACCATCATATAAAAACAGTGCAGAGAAAGCTCTTGACAAGACCCAGAATCCAGTTATGATAAAAATACTCAACAAAACATGGTTGGGAAGAACCTCTTGCAAGGGACTTTAAAGCTTAAATGTTCCATGGGTATTGGTCTGTCTCTATATGTGTTAGTCATTTTCTCTTTGACTGATTCACCTCTGCTTACATGGACGCTGAAAGTGTCAATCTGATTGTCTTAAACAGGATCCCAACTTTATTCAATATATTACTGGAAATACGTTGTCAACAATTAGAAAAAAAATAAAAAAATTAAAACCAAAGGGTCAAACTAGACAAAGAATAATTCAAACTTTCACTAGTCGTATGTGCCATGGTATCAAAAAAAACGATCCCTAAAGATACCATTAAGGAATTTTTTTTAAAACAATCAAAGTAACAAGCTACAAGTCAAAACACAAAAATCCTCTGTCCTATGTCCAAATACTGATCTAGAATAGATAGGGATCAAATACTTTATTACATTCAAACTAGGGTAAAACATATCAAATGCCTAGGAATTGACTTAATGAAAGAAATAAAAGAACTTCACCTGGATAACTTTAAGTACCTGAAAAATGAAACACAAGATTATATCAGGTAATGGAAAAATATTACATAGTCATCGATTGGAAGCACCAACATTTTCAAAATAACCACATTATCTGCATTGCTACAGGCATTCAATCCAATCCTCATCAAAATCCCAATGACAATATTCAAAGGCTAGAATAGTGACTGGTAAAATTTGTTTGGAATCCCAAACCATCCTCAGATACCCAAGGCTGAGTGGTTGGGTATGATTTTTATATGATTTTATTGGCAAAGAATAAACTAACTGAACTATATCAGGTTTAAAATGTTATGTATGTTTAAAAATAAAATTAATGTTTAAAAATAAAAATTAATTAAAAGACATCCTGCTGATTGAAGAAAATATTCTCATACAATGTCAGTGAAGTTTTAATATGGAATATACAAAGCACTCAAAAATATATCAATATGTTTAATACCACTTTAAAAAAACAGATTTGCAAACCAGAATGAAGAGAAGCTGGTTCCCTTCAGCCCAGGGTGTCAGCCCCAGCAGTGCCAGCCTGAAGAAACCTCCCTGAGGGCATGGCCAGCCTGGGACTGGGTTAGCCCAAATACCGTGGCCTGCTGGTATGTGTGTGTGTGTGGATGTGTGTGTGTGTTCTCCATGTTCCTTAAATGCACAATTTGAGCCTGATTACATCTTTTGGATTTGTTTCATTAAAAAAGAAGCACTTTCAGTACAGTTGTCTTTTTTGTTTGTTTTCCCCCCCCAATCCATGAACAGTAGATATGTTTCTATTTCCTCATGTCCTCTTTTAACTCTTGCTGTCATGTTTTGAGTATTCTTTGTAAAGATTTTTTACCTCCTTAGTTAAGGTAACTCTGTATTACTTGATCTTATGCAGGATGATTGTGAATGAGACTTTTTTTTAAATATAACTTTCTTCTCTTCCATTAGATGCATATAGAAAACACAGACTTTTAGGTATTGGTTTTGTAACTTGCCACTTTACTATAAAAATCTATTGTTTCTAGGAGTTTTTGGATAGAGATTTAGGGTCCTTAAGTATAGTTTCATGTAACTTGCAAATAGAGCTTGATTTCTCTCTTTCCTACCTGGATGCCCTTAGTATCTTTTAATTTCCTGTTATGGCCAGTAATTTTAGGACTATATTAAATAGACGTGGTGAGAGTGGGCAACCATGCCTAGAACCTGATGTAATAGGGAAGTCTTTTAGTTTTTTCCCCACTGATAAAGCATGCTGTGGGTTGTGGTAGGTAATTTTGACTATATTAAGGAAAGTTTCTTAAGCTCTCATTTTTTGAGAGTTTTTTCATCAGTGGGTGATGGATCTTGTCAATTGTTTACATATGGATCTGTTTATATGGTCATATGGATTTTATCTTTATTTTTATTGATATGGTTTATGATTATTTAATTCTGAAAATTAAAACATCCTTGCATCCCTGGGATGAATCCAACTGGGTAATTGTATATGATCTTTTTTATAAGTTGTTGGATTTAACTTGCTAGAATTTCATTAAAGATCTTTGCATCAGTGAATACACTAGTGAATCCATCTGTGCCTAGGCTGTTGTTTCTGCGGAGATGTGCACATGTGCACTTAGTAAGAATGTGTTTCAGCTTTTGGGGAATGAAAACCCTCTATATACTTCTCCTTCTCTTCCATTTGTTTCCTCAAATAAAGCATTTTCTTGCTGTGCTTTAGTCTACTTGATCTATCAAGAGGTTACAAAGCAGTGTTGAAATCTCCAACTACTGTTGTGTTGCTATCAATGTCTTTCTTCAAGTTTATTAACAGTTGCTTAAAGTAGTTTGTTGATACTTCATAGGTACACTTGTTGTTAGCAATATGAATTCTCCTTTTACAGATCTTTTGATCATGAAAAAATGTCCTTCAAAGTCTTTTATAATCCTCTTCAGCCTGAAGTCTATTTGGTCTGATACTAGTTTGACCATGCTGGCCTTTATAAGGAAGTTATTTGCTTGAAAAATCATTTTCCGACTTTGACTTTGAGTTTGTGTTTATTTGGACTGTTCAGATATGCTTCTTGCAAGTCACAGTTTTAGGTTTAATTTTCTAATCCATCCAACCACTCTGTGACTCTTAATTGGTGTACTTAGTACACTGACAGTAAGAGAGATATTATTATGGAGTTTTGTCCCATCTGCTGAGAGTGTTGGTGTATTGAAGGGCCTTGTCTTGTCTTAAAGTAACCCATTTAGTTCATCTTATAACAACGGTTTGAGTCTACAAAGTTTCTAAGTTGTTCTTTGTCTGTGAAGTTGTGTATCACTTCTTGAAATCTGAATGAGAGTCTGGCTGGGTAAAGTATTATTGGTGAGACATTCATTTTATTGATTTTTTTTAACTGTATCCCACCACTGTCATCAAGCCTGGAGTGTTTCTTCTGATAACTCTGCTTAAATCTTAAGGTTGCTTCTTTGGTAATTGCCTTTGATTTTGTCACTTTTAGTATTATATCTCTGGTTTTCTTCATTCTGATTAGGTTATTTCTTGGTGCATTTTTATTTGGATTTCTTTGAGCTGGTAACTTTCAGCCTTATGGGTCTGGGTGCATGCACCCTTCAGATCTGCAGTGTTCTCAGCTATGATAGCTTTGACAGTTGCTTCTTCATCAGGGTTTTCTTATTGCCTTCAGGGACCACAGTGCTTCTTATATTGTTATTCTTAAATTCATCTCAAAGTTCTCTTGTCAACTGCTGGTTTATGGTGAATCTCTTTTTCTATCTTCTCTGTTGTTTGCAGATTATTTTCTACCTCACTTGGAGCTCACTGATTGCCCTCATCAGCTGTTATTTCGATGCTGAGACCTTCCAGTGAATTTTCCATTTCACCTACCAGGTTTTTGAGAGCTTTCATTTTTTCATTTTGAGAGCTTGTATTTTTGCCTGTATTTTCCTCATTTTTGCTCTTATATCCCCTTGTATTTTATTAATGGCACATTCCACTTTTTTTGAGTTATTAATGCATCCTCCTCATCAATTCCACTTCTGGGAATTTATCACTAGGGTGCCAAAAAGAACAGTAGGAATGACATCTGCACCTGTATGTACATTGCAACACTGTTCACAGTAGCCAGAATCTGTTCTTTTCTTTTGCACCCTTGGGATATATTCCCAGAATTGGTATTGCAGGATTATATGTAAACTCAATTTCTAGTTTCTGGAGAAATGTCCATACTGTTTTCCAGAAAGGCTGAACAAGTCAGTATACCACCAGCAGAGAAAACATGTTCCTTTTTCCCCATATCCAAGCCAGAACTGGTTGCTGTTGTTCTTTTGAATGTGTGCCACTCTCTGTGGTGTGAGATGATATCCCATTGTTGTTTTAATCTGCATATCCTTGATGATTAGCCATAAGCAGCATTTTTTGTGTGTGACGTTTGGCCATTTGTATTTCTTTTTTGAGGAAGCTTCTGTTCATTTCTTCTCCCAGTTTTTTGATGGAGTTGGAGGTTTTTTCTTGTACAGTTCTGCTAGTTTCTTGTATATCCTGGACATTAATCCCTTATCAGATAGGTATTGGGTAAATATTCTTTCCTATTCTGTGGGCTCTCTCTCTATTTTAGTCACTCTTTCTTTTGAAGTGCAGAAGCTTCTTAGTTTGATGTAGTCCCACTTATTTATGTTTGTTTCCGCTTCTTTGGTCAACATGGTGTTTCATCCTTAAAGATGCTTTTAGCTTCAATGTCATGGAGGGTTCTGCCTACATTTTCCTCTATGTACCTTGTAAATTCATGTCTGATATTGAGATCCTTAATCCACTTTGATCTGACTTTTGTGCCTGACATTATACAGAGGTTAGAGTTCATTTTTTTGCAGGTAGCTATCCAGTTTTCCAAACTTAACTTATTGAAGAGGCTTTTCTTGTTCCACTTCACATTTATTGATCCTTTGTCAAAAATTAAGTGGTCATATATTTGGCAGTCTGTGACAGAACAGTCAACTCTGTTCCATTGGTCTGCAGGTCTGTTTCCAGTCCAAGTCCATGCTGTTTTAATTACTACTGCTTTGTAGAACAGTTTGAAGTTGGAGAAGGTGATACTACCCATCTTCTTTATCCAAAGGATAGTTTTAGCTATTTTTGTGGGTTTATTTTTCCATACGAATTTAAGGAGCGTTTTGTCTATTTCTTTGAAAAATATCATGGGTATCCTGATAGAGACTGCATTAATTTTGTATAGTGCGTTGGGCAGTATTGCCATTTTGATAATGTTAATCCTCCCTATCCATGAGCAGGGGATGTGTCACCATTTCCTAGTGTCCTCTTTTATTTCTTGAAGTATTTTTTTTTGTAATTTTCCTAGTATAGATAACCTCTTGGGTTAAGCGATTCAGAGGTACTTGATTTTCTGAGGTACTAATGTGAATAGGATTGTTTTTACAATGCCTTTTCCTTCTCTTTGATTATTTGTATATAAGAAAGCCATGGACTTTTGGGTGTTGATTTCATAGCCTGCCACTTTGCTATACAAACCTATTGTTTCTAGGAGCTTTTCTGTAGAGTCTTTAGGGTTTTCTTACTATCATATAATCTGCAAATAGAGATAGCTTGACCTCTTCCTTTCCTATCTGTATGTCCTTGATATCTTTTTCTGGCCTAACTTCTATGGTCAGTACTTCTAGTACAATATTGAATAGGAGTGGCAAAAGAGGGCAACCTTGTCTTGTGCCTCATCTTAGAGGGAAGTCTTTTAGTTTTTCCCCATTGAGAATGATGCTTGCCATCGGCTTGTGGTAGATGGCTTTGACTATACTGAGGAAAGTTCCTTTCGTACACATTTTGCTGATAATTTTCTTCATAAATGGGTTCTGGATCTTGTCAAATGCTTTCTCTGCTGATATGATCAAATTATTTTATTATTTCTTTTATTGAGATGATGTATTATGTTAATTGACTTGTGAATGTTAAACAATCTTCTCATATCCTGGATGAATTTTACTTGGTCATGGCGTATGATGTTTTTGATGAGTCATTGGATTCTATTTGCTAACGTTTTGTTGAAGATCTTTGCATCTGTGCTCATCAGGGATATAGGCCTGTAATTCTCTTCTTTTGTGGTATCTCTGTTGGCTTCTGGTATCAGGGTGATATTTGCTTCACAGAAACTGTTTGGAAGTGTTTCTGATATTTCAATTTTCTGGGAAAGTTTAAAGAGAAATGGGAGTAAGTCCTCTTTAAAGATTTTGAAGAATTCACTAGTGAATCCATCTGGGCCAGGACTTTTGTGTTTGGGGAGACTTTTTATTACCATTTCAATTTCCTCGATAGTGATAGGTCTGTTCAGGTATTCCAGGTCTTCGTGGTTCAGCCTCGGGAGACTATAGGAATCCAGGAATTTAACCATTTCCTCGAGGTTTTCTTGTTTCTTGGCATAAAGCTTCTCAAAGTAATCTCTGAGGATTCTTCGAATTTCTGTAGTTTCTGTGTGATGTTCCCCTTTTCATTTCTTATTTGGTTTATTAGGCTTTTCTTTATCCCTTTCTTTGTGATTCTTGCTAGTAGTTTTTTCAAGTTGTTTATTTTCTCAAAAAAAAGCAGCTCTTGCTTTCATTGATTTTTCAGATTGGGGGGGAGGTTCCATCTCATTAATTTCTGCTCTGAGTTTTATTATTTCCTTCCTCCTTCTTGGATTGGCTCCTTTTGTTGGTCATTGTCCATGCTCTTAAGCTGAGAGGTTAGGTTACTTATGTGGGCTCACTCTTCCTTCTGAAGAATGCCTGTAGAGCCAAACTTTCCTCTTAATACAGTTTTTGTCATGTCCCATAAGTTTTGGTAACTGAAGTTCTCATTTTCATTTTTACCCAGGAATCTTTTAATTTCCTCTTTTATTCCCTTTCTAAGCCACTCATTGTTCAGTAATAAGGTGTTTAATTTTCAGGTGTTTGATTTCTGTTAGTGTGTGTGATTTACTTCTATTTTCAGCGCATCATGATCTGAAAAAATCATTAATGCAATCTCTATCTTCTTAATTTTATGGAGGTATGTTTTGTGGCTCAGCATGTGGTCTCTCTTGGAGAATGTTCCATGCACACTTGAGAAGAATATGTATTCAGATTTTTGAGGATGAAGTGTCCTGTACATATCTACTAAACCCATTTTCTTTCATTTCTTCCCTCAGATAAAGTATTTCAGTTGAGCCATTATGAGTATTCTTTTAAAAGTTATTAATAAATTGCCTTTTCTTTACTGTAGTCATCATAATAGCAGTGTTGCTTAATGAATCCATTGTAATTTTGAAATCTACATTTCAATTTTTGCAATTTCTATATTGTTTTTTTACTCTGATAATTTAGAAAATATTGTTAATGAATTTACAATAACTCTTCCTAAAATATGTAAATTTTTTAAAAATCACATAAAATTTTAAGCATACTTTTAATGTTCTGTTTTGTAAAATCATTTGTAATTGAGTATTAAGGTTTTAGATTTTTATCAATAAAGTCCCATTAGGAAATAGAAGGTAATTTACATGTAACATGAAAAGTTTATAGTTATCAATACCAATGATAAAGCGAAACTCTTCTTTTTCTAGGAGGAAATAAGGAGTAGAGGTTCAAGGAGAATTAGAAATAAATTAGAATTAAAAGTATTTGTGGATAGTGAAAGGAAGGTGCATGAATAATAACCCCCAAAACATGAACTTCAGAATTAAGCAAATATGAATATGAGTTTCTCTTTAATCTTTCTTATCTAATTCCATATCCATTTTGTTATATAATTTGTTACATTTTCTTCTATTTTAAAATAGCCTTAATGCTTTTTAAATACTTAACATGTTTATTTACTTTTTATTTTTTTTTAACTAAGTGGAGCACGATAGTTTTTACTGATGAAAATTTAAGGGGAAACGTGTATTCAGGATACAAAGGTTATTCTAGAATGGAGCAAAACAGAGACACAGAGACAAGCCAGAGGGAAAATGAGCTGAGGCGACCAAGCCCACTCAGATCCAAAGGCACCCCGCACCATGAGTTCCCTGTTTCTTTATGAGGAATTTAGTTTATTTTTTATTTAATCTCACTCAGTCTACATTCAACCACCTCAACTCATTTCTAGAATTGGACAAAGACACCCAGCGTAACTTTACTTAGAAACTAGCACCACGGTAAAATAGGAGACCTTAAATATGTAAAATATCTTCCTAAAATATGCAAATTTTGTCAAACACAAGTGTCTTTGCAAGTTCCTTATCCCAAGTAGTTTAAGAATTAAAAACTATCTTGTGTTTTACAACTACAAAAATTGTAACAAATTCAGATCTGAAAAAAATGTGTGCTATTGGTCTTGCTTTAACAGCCTCAAATGCTGTCCAGAAAATTCTCATAGCAAACCTGAGACTAAAAGCAAAAGGAGGTTCAGTTCCAGGTACATCAAGAGTTTTCCCAGGTGGCATCTCGAGCAAAGCACTCCTTAAGCAGAGAGAGAGACTTACTTGGAAAACTGATGCTAATTTTTTATCTTCTTCCAGTAGCATACTAGATGCTCCTTTTTTTCTTTTTAGATTCTGCCTTTATAGTATGTAAATTATGATCACTGTAAAGTAAATTTATTCTTAGGACCATTGGTTTTCCTGTGTTTAAACCAGCTAACCTGCAAGTTATCTTAAATCCAATATTGTGTTGGTTTTAAATAATGCCCTTCAGGTCACCTGATAAAACTATTCTTGCCACATTATTATCAATTTAGAGAGTAATTTTCTGTATTGTTTTATGATTTAACACTCCTTTTCCTTCAATTAAAAATACCCAAATATAAAGAGAAACAATAAATACTCTAGGCTATCATAAAAACTTAATTTTCTCATTCTAAATGTAAATTTGCATAGATTACTGAGATAAAATTGGCATTTTAATTATAGATTGCAGGAAAAGTATATTTCATTGAATATTTCCAAGTTATTGCATTTAAATGACTTTGCATTTAAATTGCTTTGCCCAATCAGTCATTTCTGGAGGTTTGATGATCCTGGATAAATGTGGAGATTTGCACTTCTAAATAATTAGTTTAAGTGTCATTATATCTTTTAAAACTCATTTTTGCTTATTATAACCTACACATTAAGATGTATTTACTGATGTTTGGAATTACTTGAAGCATGAGAGAAAAATATGCAATATCTTAAAATTATATTAATTAGTTATAGTTATGAACACTTTAAATTGGCATTCTGTTTGATTTTGTGGCATTTTTTTATGTTCTTGTGACCATTCTTCTATGTTACTAAAACTAGAGATTAAAGATTGAATCTCTATTGCTGTGTGTTCAGAGTCTGTATTGCTTCTCCACACATAGCCATATCTCTGTTCAACCTTAAATGTGAAAGAAAAAAATTCTGTAAAGATATCTGTGAGTGAAAGTTTGTCAAATAATACTATTTAAATTTGAGGTTCTACTCCATCTGGTCATTATTTGCAAAATCTGCATTCCTATTTGCTGTAGTGCAAAACCAGTGTCATCTTTCAAACTCAAGTCATTTCAGGCTCAAAATGTCTGGGTAAAAATATCTCTTCTAGTTCTCAAAACTCAAGTAGACAAGAACATTTTATAAAAATGTAAACATTTACAAACTTCAACATATAGATTAAAATATCTAGGATAAATAAATAATTATAAAGTAGAGGATAATTAATAAAATTCTGCTCAAGATTCAAATTGTGCAAAGTTAAATTCAGGTAATAATGGTGTTAAAATTGTTTATATATTTCCATTGTAAATGTCATACTTTTGAAATTTAAGCTGAAATATCAGTCAGACTGTTACTCTTAGACACTTGGAATTATTATTTAACCACAAAACATAAATTTCTTACTGTTGATAATGACTTTTGAAGGTATTATTTTCTTTAAAATAAAATACTTAATATTTTTGTGAAAGCTGTATTGTCCTGAAAAAAATTACATCATACATCAACACATTTTTCTTACATTACATACATATTATCATTGATTATTCAAAGTATGCCTGGACATTATTTTGATATAGAATATGATTAAAATTTTGCTTTACTATAGTCTCTATATGGATTTTCAATAAAAATAGTCCCATTTTGTAGAGACATTGATAATCAATTGTTCCAGTATAATTTATGATAAAGCAAAATTACTGTACTGTGTGCTGCTGTGTGTACTACTTCTATTAAACTCAATGTCTAAACTTTCAGTATTGTTATAATTACTTAAGTGATTTAATCACTGTCACTGTCCTCTCCTTGTTCATCGATTTGCTCGAGCGGGCCCAGTAAGGTCTCCATTGGAGACTCTGTTGTTACTGTGTTTGGCATATTGAATACATCATGGGTAGCTTGCCAGGCTCTGCCCTGTGGGCGAGATACTCTCCGTAGCTTGCCAGGCTTTCCGAGAGGGGCAGAGGAATCGAACTCGGGTTGGCCATGTTGGCTGCATGCAAGGCAAGTGCCCTGCCACTGTGCTATCACTCCAGCTCAAGCGATTTAATATTGACATAAAAGTATTGTGTAGTAGGGTGATTTCAGTTTCATGTAGACTTTTATGAGTTTTTATATATCCAGATAAAATTAAGAATAGCTGGCTAAGTTGAACTGAAAGTTCATTTTAAGAGCTTTTGAAATGTTTACTAGCAATTCATTGAACCTATAAATCTAAAATATGTAGAGAAGGAAAATAATGACATGTTAAAAATATTGGTTGTTCAGGCTAGTGACAAAGTACAGTGGGTTAGGTGCTTGCCTTGCATGCAGAGGACCAGGGTGTGATCCATGACATTTTATGTAGTTCCCTGAGACCATCAGGAGTGACCCGAAGTGCACAACCAGGAGTAACCTGAACAGAACTCAGTGTGGCCCAAATCCAAAAAGTAAAATAAAATTATGTATTAATTTCCAGGGCTCATGAGATAATGCTGGTGCTTGAGGTGCTTGCATGAAGCCCACCCTGCTGTGCTTTCTGGTTCTGCATCTGACTCTCTTATTATTCCAGGAGTGATCCCTGAGCAGAGACCTAGGATATTGCCAGGGACATAGTTGTAAGTGTCTGAAAGAAAGTGCCCCACCTGCATTTGATGCTTGTCGTCCCATGAACTCCTGAGCATAACCCCGTATAATCCAGTGACTGATCATGGTAGTTCCTGGCACAAAAGGGCCCAAGAAGCAGTGCATTCTCAGGCCATAGCATTAGACCATCAGCCTAGTTAACTGGGAACTGCAGATAGTGACCCATGGAGCACCACTTCAGCAGTTCCATCCAAAATTAAAATTAGGTGGTGGGAGCAATAGTACAGTGGGTAGAACTGTGGTCTTTCACATTGCCAACAGATTTAATCCCTCTCACCACAGATGGTCTCCTGACAAGAAAAGGCCCCTAAAGCCAGAATCAGGGGGAATGCCTGAGCACCACCCAGTGTTGTCCAATCCAAAAAACAGAATTTTTCAATACATAATTATAGCATTCCATTATAATAAAGGAGTTTCTTTAATATTTCAAATGGATATTTTTCTAAATTGAGATATATGGTTCATTGCTCCTAAAGTAATCGAATTAAAGTAAAATTTTCATTATCACTTATTGAGAAGCAGATATATTTTAAATACAAAATTGTAATCAAAATAACGTATTGCTATTTACTTATTTCAAAATGATGGTTTTATAATGTAAACAAATGTAAAGATATAAAAGAAAAAATTAATGATAATCACAATATAGAGAGAAATTAACATTAATATATTATTTACTCCTTACTTTTTTACTACATAATACTTTACACTAATCTAATATTCTGTTTCAAGATAGCATGTTTCACTCAGTACTTAATTTTAAGTCATTAAAGACATCTATTAATATGAACATTATTTAATTTTATATTGCTTTGTTTGGGGTCTACATATTTGTTGACATTCAGGGTTTACTACTGGATCTGCCCTCCGTTATTATTCCTAAAAGTGCTTGAGTAGAATAAAAGATGCCAGGTATCAAACCTGGGTTGGTTTGGCTACATGCAAGGCATTTGCTCTACCCACTATATTTTTCAAGACTCAGCATAACTTTAAAATAATAAATATTACTGTTATGAACTCTAAAACTAGCACAAACACTAGAAGAATTTATTTTAAAACTATGACCAATTTAGATTTGAATATTTCCTAATTGATACTGTAGAAAATGACATTCAAATTTTGGAACATTCTACAAAATTCAGCAAGCATGAAAAAATTATTGCACCATTGATCATCATGTTGGTTATGTTTTATTGCAACACTTGCTACATAGTATCACTTGTATCACTTGTCATCCCCTTGAACATTGATTTACTCGCGAGAGAACCACAGTGACATCTCCAATCATCCCTGTCGTGTGCTGGTGTAGCTCAATGGCATCTGCACGCTCCAGGAACACGAAGGACCTCAAACCGATCGTTCAGGGTCTTGACAAAGAAATGTCATAGGTGGCCAGCTACGTGATCTTTTGACATCCCTTGGAATCCAGTCTGAAATGGCTCTAGTCCAGTGGTCATCTTCAAATCACATAACATGTCCAGTCCATCTGATTTTCAATGCCTTGGCAAACAAGACAGCGTCCCTGATTCTTGATCTTTGACAGAGGTCAGAATTCCGGATTCCTTCTCTCACTTGAGTGAAGTGTGAAACCCTATGAAAAGCTCTTTGGATTCCTCTTTCGGAGACCTGAATAGCGTTCTCGTCCTGTTTTCGTAGGGCCCAGGTCTCTGAGGCGTATGTTAGTGCAAGAAGAATGGTCGCATCGAAAAGATATGCCTGGAGCCGGAGGTTCTTCATTCTCTTAATAACTTCTTCAATACTCTTGAAAGCGTGCCATGCTGTTCTCTTCCTCCTGCACAGTTCTGGCACCAAGTCATTCCTCATGGTGAGTTCTCAACCAAGTACACATAACTGCTGCATTCGGAGATGTTCATTCCATTGAGAGCAAATGGAATGTCAGAGACTAGTTCATTTTTCATGAACATTCTCTTGGTGAGATTCAGGTGCAGTCCAACATTTCCACACTCACAGTCAAAGTCGGCCAGCATTTGTGCAGCTTGGCTAATGTTTGGTGTTATTAGAATGATGTCATCAGTTAAGCAGATGTGGTATAGTTGCCAACCATCCATCTTCACTCCATTTCTTCTGATTTCAGTCATCGCATGACTGACTTGAGGATTGCACTGAAGAGTTTCGGTAAAATGTTATCACCCTGCCGAACCCCTCTCTTGACATGGATAATCACTATCTTGCAGAATAGAGAGATCCTGGTGATGAATCAGTAATACAGCTCACAGAGAATCCTGATGTACTGAGTTTGAATGCCCTGTTTGGCTAGGACGTCTATGACCACTTCAGTATCAACAGAACTAAGGTCTTCTTTTAATCGATGAACATTAGACAAAGCGGCATCTTAAACTCTCATGAAACCTCACTGAACTTGGATGTGGTTGATCATGCTGAATCCTTTTCAAAAACCAGCTTGCTAGCATGAGTATCCTTCATCTAGTGTTCTGCCTATTCTATAAAAGATGACTCAAATGAGCAACTTGTAGATGACAGACAAAAGGAAGACCGAGGGATAATTGTCAATGTTGTGGATGTCTCCCTTCTTGTACAACAGAAAGGTCCTGCTGGTTTTCCATTGGGAGAGAACTTTACATTCAGACAGGTAGCATGTGAAGAGCCAAGCCAGTGTATTGATGAATGGTAGTGGCAGATTCTTCAGATATTCCTTCCTGACCTTGTCTGGGACGCCTGCTCTGTTTCTTTACCCATAAAATGCCGTGTCATGTTTCAGATGGGAGAACGTTGGGAACAACATATCCATCCTGTAGAATTTGGTATGTGGGCAAGTGGACATGTCTATCAAAGAGATCCGAGTAGAAGTCATAGAAAACCTTCTCCATTGTGCTTCTGAAAGATGTGGTAGATCCATCAGGACGTGAGAGGGCAGTTAACTTGTTCTTGCAGTTGGTGAAGGACAGGCAGGCACTGCAAATACTTTTCCCAGCTTCTTCCGCATCAGCCATCACTACTGCTCTTCTGTCTTTAAAGTCTTCCTTTATCGCTTCTCTGCACAGCTTTGTGAGCTTAAACATTAGCTTGTGATTACCTGGGGCTCGTGCCAAACCACCATGGTGAATGAACTCAAGAGTTTCCGAAGACAAGCGTCTGCTTGTGGATTTTCCACTCTCAGCATTCCTTGAACAGTCATGGAGGAGCTGAACCAGTCAATCGTATTCCTCATTGATGTCAACGATGGCATCTTACCATATTGCCGCAATAGTGCCAAAGAGCTCCCAGTTGTTGGTTGTTCTTGGAGTTCTCTTCTTAGAATTTGCAGCCCTTTCTCCCTGTTCTGTGAAGTAGAATTTCGCACAAAGGAGACAGTGGTTCGATTCCATTTGGAAATTTGGGACAACAGCGACATAACACTTCACTTAAAATCACTTAACTTCCCGTTAGTTGTCGATTTGCTCGAGCGGGCACCAGTAACGTCTCCACTTGTCCCTGTCCCGTGCTAGTGTAGCCCAATGGCATCTGTTCGCTCTGGGAACACGAAGAGCCTCAAACCGATCATT
>JAOXYA010000037.1:206670-225931 GCA_028565675.1 Sorex palustris | reverse complement strand
AGTCTCCAATGGAGACGTTACTGGGCCCTCTCGAGCAAATCGATGATCAACGGGAGGGCCTTTACCTTTACCTTTTAATAGAAATTTGAAATATATAAACAAAAATTGATAAACAAAAAGTTAAAATTTCACCTTTTGACTTTAGTTTATAATGTAACCAGTGAAATTTGTACAGTATGATGAATAAAGGGAAAATGAACTACATTAGCAAAGGCAACACAAAAACATTGCTGGTTAACATTCGAAAGAGAAATTACAAAGAGCTGGTCAGAAAGAGAAAAATGGGGAGAAGTTTAAATGAGGACATGATTACTAAATGCATGATCTTAAGAAGACAGTAAGAATTTATTTTGCATAGCCTGGATAAAAGAAAAAAAGAAGCCAAATTAAAGAAAAAAGATGATTCTGCTCCAATACAATGTCTGGCATAATAGCAAACAAAAAAGATAAAGCAATAATATGCAAAGAGGTATTGTATTCAATATAGAAAACAGGAAATAAGCATCTCATTTGGGATCTCATAATTGAGTGGCTGCAGAGGAAATTAAAATTTTGGGTTTCTGACTACGTCTACTATGTCACAAAAATGAAATGTTTTTATGCAAACAGTGAGAATAGAGCATAATGAGCATGGTGGCCAAAGTTTGCTTTTTTACAAAGTGTTTTTTTTAACCTCCAATTCAATAGAACTAATCATGTTTGATAAACAGTATTTTAGGTATAATCTTATATTCTAAATAAAATGCAGCTTAATGAGAATATCTATGATAGCTATTCCTTAAAATTATATGGAACAAATTATTGCATTTTAAATACTTAACTGTCTAAGTCTTTGGAGGACAAGATAAAGTGTAAATATCATTTTGTTCAAGGTATAATTAAAACAAAAGAAAATTCCTGTTATTTGATATCAAAATGGGTTTGCTTCAGAGTTACTGTAGAGAAAAAGTATTTGTAATTGACCAATAGAAATAAATTTAATTTAAACCAAGATATATTAGGAAATGCATGCACCTAGAGTGGATGAATGATTGCAATCTGAGAATACAGTCTATGTACAATGATATATTCATGTCAATTCAATATTTCAGCAGTCATGAAGTACGCTATACTATATATTTTTCCTCTTTCCAGTTAGAATGCTCATGTAAATCCTGTTTTAACTTGCACATGCTGGACAAAGTATGATAGGAAATGCTGGGTTAAAACAAATTAGTTATCCACTCTCTATCTTAGAGAAATGAGGAGTCAGGTACTTCCTATGAGGAGCTAATTAATTGAAAAAGGTTCGTTGTTTTAAATTTGAACCAATAAGAAATGCCCTTTCTGAAAAGAAAATCATTATTTGAAAAAAAATACATGTCTTTAAGAGTAAATTGTTTTGCTTAATTGTACTGCTTTCAGTTAGTTTTTTAAAATTTTTAGTCAATATTTGTCATTTTTTTTACCAAGTGCTATTGGCTATTTAAGAAATCACATTAAAGAAACTATTTTAAAAATAGCAAAAAAAGTTAATTTTGAAATGCTCTGATGCTAGTGGTTCATTCACATTGCATATATTTTCTATAACTTTACATTTTGACCTTCTTCCTCAACTTTAATGAAGGGATACCCTCAAGAGATCCATAATTAAGTCTTTGGCCCAGAGATTTCTGTGAAGAAACTTTATGCTAGCTCGAGGGCTCACCTTCCAACAAAACAAATACTGAAAACACTTAAGTGACTGAACTAAAAAAACAGTGGCATGAGACTACAAAATGATGAGTTTACTATCCCCCAATATTTGTTCTTCTGTGACTCATTAAGCATGTGTGTTTCCTTAGTTTTTTCACTGCCAATATGAACCTAAGCATGATTAGCTAACATAAACAGATTGTGCTTCCCTATTCTATTCCCTACTCTGTACCTTCCAGCCTTATTTACATTTCTCCACTTAAAAAAAAAAAGAAGCCCAAGAAGCAACATGGTGATCCAAAATGCCCCCAAAATACTTTGAGCATTACCAAAAATTTCATAACCCATTTTGTTTATTGAACAAAATATATAAAGAAAACTGTGCAAGTACAATTTAATCTCTTCCACCCATGGTCTCAGAGCTTTTTCAAAATTCCCAATTCTGACAACTAGTAAGTTTTTCTCAGATTCCAAGAAAAACATTTGAGAGACATCATAGTCTAACAACAAATGACCAAATGCACTTGCCACACAATTTTTTTTTGCCCTGGGATAGCCTGTCCTCCAAGCTGTATCTCTGTGGTTCACACTTGGGAGGCAGTAATAGAGATGAGTCTTAACTATCAATATTGGAACAATCAAATGACATGAGGGATGATCCTCAAAGAATTAATTCAGGGGAAAGTATTTGGATTTGTTCCTCTCAGTGTTCCTGACCTTGGGATGGCATTGTTTGAAAACAGAACAAACAAACAAGACCGACTTCCTGGGACTGAAACACTCTGTATGTGTTGTTATTTGCAGTGCATGCCAAGACATTCATGAGCACCAGAGCCAACCTGGCGAGCTAATTAAATATATATGTGTATGTGTTTAAAACAGCCTAATAAGGAGCATTGGAAATCTTCAAGATGAGCGAATATCTTATAACTTCTTCCGCAGGTGCGAGGATAGCTACAAGCCATGGACTTTCTGTCCTGCTTCTTGTTTGTGGCTTTGTGAAGGGTGCTTTGCTTTAATCTAAAGTGCTGACTTTTTTCCAATATCACTTTCTCTTCTTAAAGCAAAGAGCAAATCGTCTGTAAAATCTACGGAGCGGACAGCAAAGTTGACCCTAAACTCCAAGCACCACTCTGCACCCACTGTACTCTAGTTACCTACACAGGAGCGCCTGCTTCCGGAGCATAAACGAAGAGGCTATCACATGCTTTATTCATAATGTTTTCTTTGGCAAATCACTGATCCTTTATTTCAAGAAAATTAGTGTGAAGTGGTAGGACATTTTCTAATAGCAAGATCTATTTTTTCCCTTTCTTTTGACTACTTGAAAGCTTCATCTCACTGACTGTCAGGGGTTGGTCTGAAGGTCAACGGGATAATAAAAATATATACCCATGGATACCACTGATTTCCAACTAAAAGACCAATATCTTCAGGAAGCAAACAGAAAAAAAGGAAACAGAACACAAGCTATCATCAAATAAAACCCCCATTTGTGGGGGTACGATCAAAATTACCAATATTGCAAATCAACGAGGAGAACGTTCTTTTAAATAACAACTAACAAAAGAAATACTTTTATTTTTGCTTTTTCCCCTGGATGGTTTTTTTCCTGATTATAGTTGTTGTTCTATATGATGGCAAGTGCTGATCATGGCCAATCCTTGTCAATCCTGGGAGGTTTATATAAATACATTTGAGTGTTCTCTATTTCATTGTATTTTAATTCATTTTGAAATTCCTGTATATGCAAACTTGACAAATTCTGTAAATTGCTTACAGTATGTGTGATATAACTTCACAGTAGATAGACTATGACTCTCATGCAAGCTGATTTTTATCATATATAAATATATGCGTATAAATATCTATTTGTTGGACCATCAACATTTTTATAAAAAAAAACCTTTGTTTCCACATATGATTCATATATTGTGAAATTCATAAGATATAGTTTTACTTCCACAGGTTTGACAGCTGCAGATGTCTGCTGTTTCCTCTGCTTTTTTCTGGAAAAATACATATTAGCATATTCAAAATTGTAACAGTCTCTGATTAGTTAATTTGTTGTGTGTATACTGTGTCAAAATTTGCTATGTTCCTTTATATATGGTGTTTATTGAGGTTTGGAGGTTCTTGACTCTAAAGAAAGTATAGTATCTGGTTTTGACAGCTATTCTTGTCCTATTAATATTGTTAAAATATAATGTCAATTCTAGATTACTTAGAAGTTCAATGTGGGGACGGTAAAGTGGTCATCATGATTCCCTGCATTCATGGAAGAGCATTCTTTCTGTGACTAAAAATGCTACTTTCTTTAACTGTTATGATTTTCTGTAGCTTTGTCATTCTGTTTTTTGCTGCTAATTACAGTTTAATGTCTCCTAACTAAGAACTAAAATGTGACTTGGCTAAATATAAAATGTAAGAGATGACGACCACAAATCCCTGACTGAAGTAGAGGTATTCCGTTTTCAATAGTTAAAAGAATTATAATTTTAATTATGCCATTCTTATTTTGGCTTTATGATAATTCAGAGTATTTTATTTGGAATCTGTTTTCTAATCTGGCAAAGACTGACAGGCAGAACTATTAGTTTGTTGCATGTCACTGTGGAATAGATACGGGTTGAAATCTAAATGACTTGAGTTTTCCTTCCAGAGATTCTTTATTTTTTTTTTAAATAACAAAGCCGGAGGCTCATCTCCAGCTTCCAGATAAGGTCCTAACTGAAGCTTGAAGGTAAAGAATACCTCTGCTTTTCAAAGGTAAATGCATTGATTTTCCACAATTCGATTACAACTAATGTGCATATTTTCATACTATTTTGGCATTATCTTCTAAGAAAAGAAATGTTTCATGCTAAATCTTTTATTGACATTTATCCTGCCAATATAGGAAATTAGTTGACTCATGTAATTGAGAAGTCAGATCCTGAGAGGACCTCGGATATGGTTTGATCCAGAGATTCAAGATGGCACCATTTCCTTATCATTCTCTGCAAGCCAGTGTCATTTCAGGCTGCTGCTTCCCCCAGAGCAAAAGCAGCTGCAGCTGTTTCAACACTTACAGCTACAATAAAGCTCTATCCCAAAGGGAGCTGTTTTACTCTCTCAGTGAAGTCCTGAGATTTTTTTTTCTAATAGGCCTGACTTTTGTCACATGCATCCTCCTGAATCAATTCCCAGTGGGTATGGTGGTAAAGCAGGTAGAGCCAAGAGCAGTGTTGGCTCAGTCGAATAACTTCCTTCCTTCTCCCCTCAGAATGGAATCACCTTCCTTGGAGTTATTTAAACAACTATCATGGCATTATATGGAAGGAAAGGGGCGGAGAATGGTTCATGTGTCCCCATGTTAGCCATCTCCAAAATCTGGCCAGTTTGAATAGTACCAGTTAACCAATATACTGTTATGTGGGAGGCAGAGGGACTGTACCCAAAGATGTGACTCTCCCAAACCAATGTTAGGTTATGTGGCAAGGGGGGAGGGGATTATGGATTGCAAAGAAGTAAGGTTGCTAATCAAATGAGTTTACAATAAAAATATTGTTCTGATTGTTCAGGTGTGCTCAAGGTAATAACAAGCATCCCTAACATGTGGTAGAAGTATGCAGAAGACTTTGTAGCAAAGTAAAATGATACAGGGCTCAGTGGGCCATTGTGGGTTTTGGAGATGGAGGGGGCCACAAGTAAAGGAATGCAGGCAGCTCATGTCAGCTGGGAAGGGTGGAACACACCACCTATCACCTCAAGAAAAGAATACATTCCTGATTTCAACCCAGCGACACTGTGCCAGACTTCCGACTTCCCAGACCTAAAAAATAATGAATTAGTATTCTTTTAAGTTATGGGTTCCATGAGCAAAAAGAAACTGGCATGAGACATTTCCAGGGACTCCTTCCACATGGCAGTTTTGATGAAGCACATAGCAGTGCCATACTTGGCACAGGAATACAATGTGAGATGGACGTGCAGGACTTACATTTTTAGAGACCACATAAAATTAGGTTAAAAAGAGTGGTAAAATTAGTCTAAAGGGGGGGGGCTGGAGTGGTAGTACAGAGGGTAGGGTGTTGCCTTATTCACAGCTGACATGGATTTGATCCCCAGCATCCCATATGGTCCCCCGAGTCCCATAAGAAGTAATTCCTGAATGCAGAGCTAGGAGTGACCCTTGAGTATTGTGGTCCCCCAAAAAATACTTGTTACAAAAGCATATTTAACCCAATATATGAAAATACTATACTTTCACTAGAACGATCAATTATTGTAAGTTATAAGATTGCTTAATAAATAATTCATAGAATTCATTGATAGAATCATCTCCCAATTTTTCCTCCTAAGCCTATATTTTTCGCATTCCACCTGTGGCTAATGGCTGCTGTGGTGGACAGCACAGACCTTGTATCTACCTCCAGCTGTTAGTGTAGCTGCAGAATGAGTGTAGCTAGATGAGAGGGATGATGACACCACCAACCTTTGTGTCCTGTGACTGTCTGTGTGCTAGATGTGGAGAGTCACATTATTTCCTCATCTGGGAGTCTCAGGGGACATGAGGTTACATGATCGTCTCGATGAAAATCGGAGGCCAGAGAGGGGACCAGTTGCAGTAGGAGCAGATCCTTGAGAAAGCTGATATTTGCCAGCTTTAGAGAAGGATAGGACAGTGTCTTGGGGGCAAGGCAGAGTCCCAAGGGAACATGCATCATCAAGGAAGGCAAACATCAGAGCCTCTGTCCAAAACATGCTGTCTCTGAAAAATCAGGTGAGCCTGGAGCCCAGAGCCAACTTTAGAGACAGGGCAAGAGAGCTTTGTGTTTGGAAGTGAACAGAATTGGTGGCTTGAACTTTGGATGAAAATAAGCAGAAACTCCTGGACTAGTGAGATGAGCTGCAATAAAATAAAATAATAAAATAAAATGGGGTTTGTTCAAACAGAGACAGTGGGAAACAGGCCAGACATGGTAAGCCTGCGCTGCATCTATGCCGGACCATGGGCACAGCTCAGGGATGGGCTGAGGGTTAGGACTGAGAGGTTGAGGTGAAGGGAGTCACCATCTTGTATACAAGTAAAAAAAATGCTGGAAGTAAGAGCCACTCTGGCCTGGGACTTCAAGAACCAAGGGAAGTTCCTTTGGGGAGCTTTCCAAAGCTCTGGGTGAGCCTTTCAGGCCAGGGTGAGGAGATCCTACATCATCGTGCAGACGAAAGAGACTCTGGATGCCCTAGAGGAAGGAGCTGACTGGTAGTTGGGTCAAATGGGCACAGACCAGGCCTCCCAGAGCCCAACCCCATGTGGACATAATTTTTGAACATTAACTCTCTCCTCTCTCCTCTCCCCACCCCTCTCTCTCTCTTTCAAGACTTGCATTCTATCACATTCCTAGCCCCTAACCTTTAACTTTTTGTTCAGCCCTATACAAGTTCCAACCACTTACAGCAGCCAAGCAAATGTCGTTCACCTTGGCCCGTGGTGACATTCCTCTGTATGAGGAGTGCAAGATGCAAGAGGTGCAGTTAAACCTTCCACCAACTTCTGTGATCTCAGTCAACCTCGTGAGAATCACTGGAGGTGAGTATTGTTCTCACCCACTTTGTGGCGCAGAGAAGCGAGGGACACCCCTGTGGTGTAACAACCAGAACACTGGTTTGGCTGCCATAACAACAAACAGCCCCACGATCTCACAACGTCACACAATCATTTCTTTCTTGCTCCCGTTATGTGTCTCCTGAGTTGGCCGGGACTCTCCTCCCTCTCCCCATCTGTCACTCAGGGTTCAGACATCATTACGTCCCTGAGTTCTGGAGCAGCCAAGATGGTCTCCAACTCCCTGCCAGGCAAACAGCTGGATGGGGGGGTGGGGGGGCTGGCTCTTTTCTGCTTTGGTATGAAAATGCCCAACCAGAAAGGAGTGGAGATGTTGGGGGCACTTCTGGGGGAGCCATGCTATTAGGAAGAGGAAGCAAGATTTCCCACAGGAGTATCTAAGATGGCGTCCGTGCTCTCACCTTGATATCTTGCAGGAAACCTGTGGGAGGTATGGAATGATATGCAAATTCAAGGAGTGTCAATTCCCTAATATCCAGAGTGTCATAAACGGCCTCCTTAGCCTGTCCTTGGGCACAACGTGTTCTCAAACAAAGAGGCCTAATCCAGGGGCGCTGGCCCTGCCTTCCAGCCTTCCAACCTTCCAGTCTGCACTCTAGCATTTACTAACTCCACCAGCCTTCAGCCTCAACTCGGGCAGAATCTGGAGGCCAATCCTCCCTCTCCCCAGGAGCCCGCCCCAACCCTTGCTGGCAGCAGCTCAGTAGCAATCTTGCTTAATCCGTTAATTAGCTGCTGCTAACTGAGCAGTTTGTTAATTGAGCACTCAGCCCCCAACTTTAATTGCTCGCCTGCCTCTGTCTCCATTTCATCCAAGTTCCCTCCACATCCTGGGCCCTTAGTTCCCAGTCTCTGGGGTTCCAATTCCTGCCTGGTCAGTCAATTGATGTGCAGACTAAAGCTCTGCAGAGTTAGTCACGAAGACAGTCCCTGCAGGAGAGTTGGGGAGTTACCCCGCAGCCGGCAGGAGACACCTCACTCCACCCAGCCTCTGTGGGAGGTTGAAGGCTGTTAAAGCAATTGGCCCTAGAATTAATGGAGGGGAGCTGGGCCCGTGGGAGGACCGGCAGTGTGGGAAGCAGATTTCCCCTTCCACAAAAGCCCAATTCCTCATCCCTCCTCATGGCAGAGCCTCTCCAAGATGCTGGCTGCCTGTGACAGCCTGGGCGAGGCCTCAGGGGGGTCTGTGCCAGGTGGCTGGAAGGTCTCTGCCAAGGCTAACACCTTTTTTTTTTATTGAATCACCATGGGATACAGTTACAAAGCTTTCATGTTTGAGTTTCAGCCACACAATGATCGAACACCCATCACTCCACCACTGCACATTTCTCACCACCAATGTTCCCAGTATCCTCCTGCCCACCCTACCCCACCCCACACCCTGCCTCTATAGCAGACAATTTCTTTCTTTCTCTACTTTTGGGAATTAAGGTTTGGAATACAGATACTGAGAGGCCATCGTGTTTGGTCCTTTATCTACTTTCTGCACACATCTCGAACATGAGCAATCCCTCCAACCATCATTGACTTAGTAGTCCCTTCTCTATCCCAGCTGCCATCTCCCCAGGTTCGTGAGGCAGGCTGCCAACCGTGGAGCAATCTTTCTGGCCCTTGTCTCTATTGTTCTTGGGTGTTAGTCTCATATTATGTTACTTTATATTGCACAAATGAGTACTGTCATTCTATGTCTTTCCCTCTCTTTCTGACTCATTTCACTTAGCATGATACTCTCCATGTTTGTCCACTTATAAGCAAATTTCATAACTTCGTCTTTCCTAACAGCTGCATACTATTCCATTGTATAGATGTACCACAGTTTCTTTAACCAGTCATCTGTTCTTGGGCACTCAGGTTGTTTCCAGATTCTGGCTACTGTGAACAGTGCTGCAATGAACATACAGGTGCAGATAGAGATTGTATCAACGATCTTTTCAGACCCCGATGCACTGAAAGTAGAAGCAAATCAAACACACACAAGCAGAAATCAAATCAAACACCAGGAAATTAAACAGCTCACTACTGAACAACCAGTGGCTTAGAAAGGAAATCAAAGAGGAAATCAAAAGATTACTAGAAACAAATGAGATTGAAGACATGAGTTACCAGAACTTATGGGACATGGCAAAATCTGTGTTAAGAGGAAATTTTATATTTTTACAAGCATTCCTCAGGAAGGAAGAGCAAGCCCACATAAGTAACCTAACCTCACAGCTTAAGATCTTGGAAAATGACCAATAAAAGAAGCCCAAACCAGACAGAAAGAAGGAAATAATAAAATTTAGAGCATAAATTAACTAGATGGAAGCTCTGGCTAAGCTTTTACAGAGATTTCTGGTCCCAGTCTGAGCCTGGAGCCCCCCTCATTCACCTCTCACTCCCTGGCATATCACCAGATTGGCAAGGTACAGAATTTGGATAGAATATGACCTCAGAATAAAAAAGGCTAATTTCAGGGGGATGGGGGGAATGATTCCATTTTTCTAATGAACCTCATTAGGTGTGGTAGAGATCTCTAAATGGTTATAAAGAACATTTTTCACAGGTGTGGTAAAATCTATGACTCCAATGGGTAGTTATTTTTGGAGAGGGGGATTGAGAGCGTGAGTAGACGTACATCTTATCTTGACAAACTGAGTTCTCCCGAGAAAGGGAGATAGGGAACATTTACAGGAGGCCATATGGGATGCTGGGGATTGAACCCGGTCTAGCTGCTTTCTAGATAGATCCACTGTACTATCTCTTTGGGCCCCATAGGGGATTTTCAAGCATGCAAATTTGGGGCAGGAAATATCTCTCCATCTGCTTCTTCTGTACCTGTTCTTCTGTCTCTTTACAAAAGTGGTTCTGCACTTTCATTCAACTTTCATTCACCCATCATGGGTCCAACCCACTAACAAGGACTAAATCATAATCTTAATTTCTGAGGGAACATTTTTATTAGCTTATTGGTCAGGACAGGACAGGTTACACTGTAGGTACACCAATAGGTACCAAATCTCAATGGCTTGAAAAGGAAAATCTGTTTCTTGCACAGGTAATGTGTCTGTGCTCATCACAAAGCAACATCATCCAACCTAATGGCACTCTATCTCCATAACAACGTCAAGGCCCTCACACACAAGGGAAGAGAGCATGGCCTCCACACAGGGGCTCTTATCACACACATCACCTGCACTCACACAAAGCAAGTCAATGGCCAGCCCTGGATGAAATGGGTGGAAAAGACACTCATCAAGAGTCTGGGGGAAAAGCAAATTGAATATCTGTGAGTTGTCCACCCCTTCAACAGTCCCCAAGATCCTGGCTCACTCTTCTTTCTCCTGGCTCTTTCCTTAAGGAAGTCCCAGTAAACCGTTGCTGGTGGTTCACTTCCTTCCCCAGCAGATGCCATTTCTAGCTGCTGGCAGCTGGGTCCTGTGTGGTCCGAGGGTAGAAAGCATCAGAACAGAGGGGCTGGAGTCCAACAAATTCCTGGACACTCCCCGGGAAACCCAGATAGATACTCCAGGCCACATCCCTAGGAGGTGGGGTCCATTAACACAAACTTCTCTTCAATCCCACTTTTCCACACCTTCTGAAGTAAGAGTGGGGTGATAGTAGGGCAGAAAGTGGAGTACAGTTGGCGAATTCTGCTGTTTAAGGATAAAATTGCTGTTTGCCTAGTGGTCCCTCTTCAGTTCCTTCTTCAGAAACATCTCCACAGGGTCATCGGGAAATTCAGGAAGATGTGCAGGGCAGGTATGAACTTGGGGATCCAGAGGCCCAGACTAGTCAGCCCCCATCCCCACCTGCCCCTGCCTCAGTTTCCTCATCTGGACTTAAAACAGAGTCTGTCCCAAACCATCCCTTTTGGTCCCTGTGAAGACTAGCTGTGGTGTCGTGAGTGGCTGCGACTTCCAGGAACTCCTCATGTAGGGGGCTGCCCTGTCTGGCTCTCCCCTGAGGACCCTGCAGCCCCCGCTCCCTTGCTGTCTCCTGAGCTCTCTCCCAGACAAGCAGTCATCACTTCGCCAGCTCTGAGGAGAGCTTGTCTTGGAAATTTTAGACAGAATAATTTCTGCTCCCTCTCATGCCTGCCCAGAAAAATCACACAACCCACTCAGCCCCCACAGCCATTGTTTTCCTCGTCAGCCAGGGAAAAAAAAAAGAAAAGAAAAAAAGCACTCCCAGTCTCTGCCAAGGAGAGGGGCGCATGGGGAGGAGAGGGGGACGCTGAGGAAAGGGAGGCTGACACCTCTGATCCTAGAGAGCTCTGACTGCCTCGCCAGCGCCCGTGTGGGGGAAGGGTCAGACTCCCTTAGGAGGGTCAGTGCTCAGGGCTCACCCAGTGCAGTTCACCATGGGCCGCAGAAGAGAGCATCAGAAGCCCAACACAGGGCGGGAAAGGGAGGGGGGCAAAGGGCTGGCTCCCCATGGCAGTTAGCGGCAGAGACAGGAGGGCACCCAGGGGCTGGGTCTTCTCTGTAAGTCTTTCCTCACAGGACCACCCAGGACATGGAAGCATGCGTGCTGGCTGCCTGGGGGGATAGCAGTTACCCTCTCCCTCACCCTCATGGACTCCCTGTCTCGGGGCAGAGCCCTGCCGATATCTGGGCCCCTCAGAGACATGCAGCAGCAGACGCCTGGGAAGGCTCAAACCCTCCAAGACAAGCTGCCCACGAGGGCCACACCCTGGCCACACAGCCAGGACCCAGTAAGGGCTGATGTCATCCTCTCCCCAGCTGGGTGGGTGATGGTGGGTTCAGGCCCTCTGAGGCTGAGGCAGCCCGGGTCAGAGACAGAGGTAGGGGCAGAGATGGAGCATGGGAGGGCTGGACAGAGACACAATCCTTTGGCTCCGAAGCAGTTTCCATGCCTCCTGATTCTCCACAGATCCTGTGAAGGGGTGCTGAGAAGGAAAACCCGAAGGAGCCCAAGAACCTTTCTCAGCGGCCCTTCCAACCTTGGGGACATGGCTCTCAGAGACCCGGATCTGAAAGGCAGAGAGTGCTGATCCCAGAGGAGGCAGGGCCCAGACAGGGCCCAGGAAACATGGGGCCTGCCACCCCCCCCTCCCCACGGCCTCCTCACCGGCACCCTTGGGCCATGCTTGGCCTGACCACCTGTATTTTGTACCCAAGGGAAAGGGATTTCATCAACATTCCCTCAGAGACAAGCGACAGCGCAGATATCAGCTAGCACCCCCTCCCCAGGACCATAAATATGCCCTGTCCTTGCACCCCATCATCTCACTGTCCCAAAGACATCATCATCCAAAGAGAGAGCACTAAGCCTGCACAATGATTTATAGTCACACTATTTAAAATAGCGAAAACTGGAATCAGCCAAAATGCCCTGCAAGTTGCAGAGGGGAAGGAATGATGCATCCATAAAATTGGACTTTTTATCACCCAACCAAGAAAAAGGGCACACTCAGAAAATTCTTTCTGAAACGACGTTAAAAGACAAGGACACACACACATATCTGTGTTTATTCAGCAGGTGATGGTGACTGAACACCTGCCTGGGCCATGAACTGTGCTGAGAGTGTTGGAACATTCCCAAGCCCTGCCCCCAGGGAGCCCTCGAGGTGGGCAGGCTGCATCAGCAGAGGGTACCTCCTCAGGCGGGGAGGGAGACGCAGGCCAGCCCTCTTTACCCTCTGTGTCCTGGGCTACCATGGAGTGAGATGAACCCGCAGAAGCCATGGCCCCGGCATATGGAAGCAAGTAGAAGCAGGGCTGAGTAAGGCACCCAGGTAGGGGGCGGCCAGCCTGACAGGATGGAACTCCATCCACTTGCAGGGAACCATGGGCTTGTGGATGAGCCTGGATCAGCAGCCCCTGGATGGAAGCTGGGGGTTGCCCCTAACCTGACCAAGGGGGACACTCAGCAGCAACCGTGTAGCAGAAGCAGAGGGTTGGGGTGGATCCTGCCCCCACATGGCCCTAGGTGTCCATAGTAAGTGCTCTGTGATGGAAAGAAGAGGGTCAAGGAGGTGTGGGCCTGTCTTCTGAACAGGCCTGGCTCCACCCTGCCACGCGTGGGGACAATAGATCCATGAGGCACTGGGGCTCTGAGGGGCCGAGGCTCCCAGGACCAGGAGGAAGCTCTTTCCACTTCTGGAGCATGAGGGAGGGGGGCTCCCAGGCCGGGAAGAGTCATACAGGACTCTGTGCTAGGCAAGGGCTAGGGCTACTGGGGAGAAAGCCTGAGCCGGGGCCTGGGCGTGGGGGAGCCCCTCTCAGAGACAACTCATCCCAGCCCTGCAGAAGCAAAGAGACTTGCAGCTTGGGGCCGTGGGAGGCACTCAGCAAACAGAGAAGTCGGCAAGCTAAACATATTATTAGCAGCGATGGAGAAGTGCCGATTATCCACATGGCTGTTGGAGGCAACTTCCGGCCTCCTCGTGCCATTCACCTGCTTCCTGACACCCCAAGAGGAGGCTGTGCCTGCCTGGCTGTGAGGGGATGTACATCTGCCTCTGCTCCTATGCCCCTGTGCCTGGGGCCTTCGATTTTCAGACTGGTAACCGGGGAGGATGCAACACCACCTCCCAGGGCTTCTGGGATGCTCAAGGTGATGTCTGAGTGACGGTGATGTTTGCCATGGTAAAAGAGCTGCGAGGTGGCTGCTGCTTTTGAGCTTCCATCAAAAGCCAAGTCTCAGGGCCCACGGGAGGCTATGCAGATTGGAGTGAGGCCTGGCTTGTGGGAGACCCAGACACGTCCCCAAACACCTCCAGAATGCACATACATACACACACACACACACCATGGGGGTCTTCACATCAGTTTTCTTCACAGAGTGGCAGGTAGGACAAGCAAGTCGAGCAAAGGTACAAACAGAAGCTGCTGCTGGCTGTTGCCTTCAGAGCTGGGATGACGGGCCAGGGGGCAGCCAACTCACACCAGGGCCAGAGGAGCGGCCACAGGACTGGGCAGAAGGCCAGACGCTGGGCACGGGTGCCCTGTCTTGGGATCTGAGCTTCAGCAGGGGCCGCAGAGAACCCAGAGGCACATACCAAGGATTCTCACAGCAGAGCCCCTCTCAGAGACCGCACGGGGCCTGCAGCTTCACATTGGATTGGGGGGAGTGGCCTCCGGAGCCCCAAGAGAGGGGCCATGAGCAGCATGAGCAGGGAACCCACTGACTCCCACTGGGGTGCAGCGTCTGCCCCACATGCTCTGTGTCACTCCTGTGGGTGGAGAGAGCACCCCAGCCTAAGCCCAGAGGGAGGAGCGGGAGCCACGGCCCAGCCACCAACCAGCCTCGCCTCCACTCACGCTCCCAGGGTGACAATGGAAGCGTGTAGGTGGGACGTGTGACAGGGGGAGGTGACTCACAGGACAGTGCGGGGACAGGAGTCTCTCAGGAAGGCACGTGGCAGAGAAGTGCTGTGACTCAGGGATGGCTGGGGTGGGGGTGGGGGGTAGAGGGAGAGTGTTCCTGGAAGCCACACACTCTACTGCCCAACTCCGTGCAGTGGCTGACAGGCCCCAGGGAGCTGCCCCAGGGCAGATGGTGAGTGGTCTCCAGGCTCCTCAGCCCCTGCCTGGCTCTGAAGCCCTCAGTACCTGCCACAGGCTCACTGCCACTGCCTGGGAGAACAGCAAGTGGCCAGGCACCAGGCCACACTCTTCCAAATACTCCCAAGTGCCTCTCCCCTGGGCCCCCTTAGTTACTGGCATCCCTTCTCCACGCCTGCGCAGGTCACTCATCCTCACAGATACCCCATTTCTCTGGAACACTTCAGCCTGGAGAGGCACCAGACACTGAACCTCAGGCTATGAGAGAACACAGGATCCTGCCGGTCATTCACTCTTCCCTGCTGTAGGCTCAGCCCCACCACCCACACCTTCTGCCTAGGCTGCCCCTTTCTCTGACATCCAACCTGCCACCAAACTCCTCCCAGCCTTATTGTTGCCACCAACCCCACCCCACACCACCCCAGTTCAAACCCCAGTCCCTCCCCTCCTCATCTTGGAGGCCCAGTCAGTCAATCAGATCCGCCTGAGATGGAAATCCATTCATAGTGAGTGAGCGGGGATTTGTGTTTCTTTTTCTTCCTATCTTTCCACTTATCCATTCAGCTACTCATACAGCTCTCCAGCCAACCACCCATCCATCTATCTCTCCATCTACCGATATGTCTGTCCATCCATCCACCTCTCCATCACCCCATCCATCCACTCATCCATCCATCTGTCCTTTCATCTACTCACCTGTCCATCCATTCACCAATTTTTTCATCCATCTCTCCACCCAGTCATTGTCTGTCCATCTACCACGATCTGTTCATTCATTAATCACTCTATCCATGTCCCTTTATTCATCCACACATCTCTCCATCCATCCACCCATCTGTATCTGTCCACCCACCCATCCACCACCCACTGGTGGTGATCAGGGGCATTCATGACTCTGTGTATAGGAGTGCAGAGCGGGCAGTAGGAACAATATGTGGTGCCAGAGATCGAACCACAGGGTACCAACCTTACCTTCCAGGGTTGGCCATATGTAAGGCAAACACCTCAACCTCTGTAGCATTCTTTCTAACCCCAGTCAGGCAATTCTTTTACCTGCAGCCCAAAGAGCACTGAAACCAAGGCTCTCCTCTGCCTGTTCAGATCTTTCTCAACCACTGCCCTCTACTGCATCCTAGGTGAAACTCATTTTTGCTTTCTCTTTAGACTGGGCCCCAAGGCCCCTCTGGTATTGTGATTGGTGGACCCTGAACTATCCTTCTATCCCAGAACAAGACTTCCCTTCTCCCCCAGGTAGATCTCATGCTTACCTGTGGCTCCATCCCTGTCAGCTGCAGTCCCTGAGTTGTGAGGACCTTTCCCCTTCCTCTGAGGCTACCCCAGCAATGCCCCAGTCATCTGTGTGAGCACAGTTCCTGCAGAGCACTGAATGCATGAGGCCCCTGTTTCCTCCTCCTTCTCCAGTGCTCGGTTCATGATGTTCCTGCCTAGCAGGGTGGGAAGGGGCACCTCTCAGTATCCAAGAAAAGGATGATCAAGGTCATCCGGCTGGTTGGGGCAGAGAGAGAGCTTCAGGCTGGTATTTCTGGCTCCTCTCCAGGGCTCTTTCTTGATCTGAGTGGAGGGAACCGCGTGTATTTCAGAGCCAGCATGCCAGCTGTCCAAACTGACGTGACAATGTAAGAGCAGGAGCCGAGGGAGGAGAACTGTCAGGTGTGGAACAATGCTGCCTGCCAGGCACTGAGGCACAAGGAGGGGGTGGGGAGGGCTGGGGGAAGGGAACTTGAGCTGGGAAGGGTTACTCCAAGGATGCCTCCAGCCAGCGCTAAGCCTCGCACTTGGCAAAGGTATGGATCTTTGGCAAAGGCCCACAGGGGAACCCAACAGGAGGAATTTGCAGGGCCTTAGAGACTGTAGAGGGATTTGGGATATCAGGGTAAGAGAGGGGGGTACAGAAAGCAGAAGCCCAACCATCATCTCTTCCAAGGGCACGGGACCAGGCCTCTGGGTTCAGTCTGGAGCTGACAGCAAGTTTACTAAGTGCATCCCCCAGAAGCCTGTGGGGCTAGCTACTGCCAAGGGTTTTCATTTTTATTTACCAGATTTTTAAGATGTTTGAAAAATTGCTCAAGAACATCTCTTTGTAAAAAAGAAAAAAGTACAACTTTAAAATATTCCAGACAATGCTAATGCATCTCTTAACTACCGCCTCTTCTACTGAAGAGGTTTCTATTCCCAGAGGAAACTACTTCAGCTAGTTTTCTTTTTTTATATATAAAAATAAGGCTTGCATATATATATGTGTGTGTATAAATATATATTTATTTATTTTCACATATACATGTTCACAGTAAACAATTCAAACAATGACAAATGTCTAGATGATAAGAATCCCTTCCCTCCATTAATCCTTAGTAATCGCCCTGAGCTCTCCTCTGGGTCATTAAGATTCATGGACAGTCATAAGATATCCATTGCTTTCTTATAAAACAGAGATCCATTATTTTTCTACACAATTGTGTTTGGATTCTGCAGTTGGCCCTGCTTTTGGAGGGTGGCCTGAAGGTTCTCAGAGGTTTCTCTGTGGGCACCCAAAATGACCTCACCTCGCTTAACACTTCCCCAGGGTGAGCTACCAGCGTATTTTCCCGGAAACAGGGGACCCTCATTCCCAGCATCCTGTGGCGGATAGAGTCAGAACTCAAGTTCTCTACCACAGTCAGTCCCCAGAGAGTTGGGTAGCTACCAGAGTGGGGCAGCCCTGGATGGGTTCAGTAGCAGCCAGTGCCTTCAGGCAGGCAGCAGCCCCCCACAATGCAAACATCCTGCCTCTGTCTGCTTCATGCCAGATCTCCCTGGTCCGAATGCCAGAGAAGCACTGCCACACACAGTGCACCCAGCTCCCCTCACTCAGCCCCTCCGTTCACTCCACTACCCATGCTTCAAGGCAGTGTCACTGACATGGCCTCCTGTGTGACCAACAAGACCCCACAAAGGAGGCATAGGTTTGCCCTTACCCTACCTCAGGCAAAGCTTCCAGCTGGCTCTGTGGTTGCTATTGATTTTAAAAAGATAAACATACTCCCCACCAGAAATGCACCTGCACAGCAATAAAATATTCAATATTTCTGGAATGTAGGTCTTCTCTGCCGTGAGTGGCAGAGGCAGGAGAGGGCTTCTTTCTCCTTTGTTCTCATGAGTGTTTTCGTTTTGTTCCCAGGAGGGGCCTTCAGTTAAGATGCTTTCCTGGAATGTGCCCACCTGGTCTTCTGCTCAGCATTAATGATGTTACTTGTGAGAGCGGCCCTGGCTGGGAGCTTGGTTGCTTTGTTGGAAGTGAGCTGAGGGTTCTGAGTGATGGGCCTCTTCTGTCACTCAGAGAACGGAGGTCGAGAGAGGGCTGTGTCCACCAGGTCACAGAAATCTGTCCACAGCACTGGGAGCCAAAAGTGTCCCTGGCTGAGGCAGATCACAGCCTCTGGGCTGCACTGGAGTGAACGCTCCTCTGTGCAGTGGAGGGAGACACAGATGACATGTTCACTCAGACCTTCCTCTCCTGCACTTTCTCCCAAGGAAGTACTGGGAAGTGGGGTTCCATCAAAGCAAGGCACTGGTACAAAGAGACAGCACTGGCATTAAGGCGCTTGCCTTGCCTTGCCCAGGTTCAATCCCCAGCACTGCTTAGGGCTCCTGAGCTCCACCAGGAGTGATCCCTGAGCCAGGAGTAAGCCCTGAGTATCATTGGTGCAGCCCAAAAATTAATCAAAAACAAAACCAAAAGCAGAAGCAAGGCACAGTCTGTCACAGGGAAGAGGGTCTTCTTCAGGCTCTATCTAGGCCTGACATTCGCCACTTTCCCAAAAATTAAGCTGCTGCTTTCCCTCCCTCTCTGACCCTCAAGAAGGGCCTGACTGGCTCGGCCAAGAGTAACATCCAGCAGAGGCCACTCTAGACCCAGCAGCACCCACACCCCTCACACAATTGCCCTGGGTTGGAAGGGTAACCCCGACATTGCCTCCACCTTCTGAGTCCGAAGTTCAGAGACACCCAGACCTGCTCCCTATTGCCAACACCCTCAGAACGGCTTGGAGCTGCCTCTTGCTGGCCACTCCAGTCCTAGACAGGAGACATGGACCGAGATCCCTCAGGCCTTCCACCTCTTCTCCCTCTCTCTCTCTCTCAGTTCTGGGGGCACCAGAACTGCTCCCCTTTATAATGCAGAGCCACAAAACATGGGCCCAATGACTGTCAATGCACTCCAGCTGCCACGCCGACAACGGTGTCGCCCGCGTAGCAACATGTTACGAGGGGACCTGGGCAGGCCTCAGGGAGGTTCGCGGCCCACGGGTCTATGCCTCCGGCAGCCCCCCTTTTGTTTGCCTGGGCCTAGCCAAGCACCCATGACGCCTCTGGTATGCGGTTCTCTAGCCTCCTAAATGGAGCTTTTAACATTTGCCTGCTAGCCTTACTTTTAGCCTAAGTATTAACTACTGCGGAAAACACAATCACCAAC
>JAOXYA010000037.1:158141-168197 GCA_028565675.1 Sorex palustris | reverse complement strand
CATTGGGGGAGGGAGGGGTATTTGATCATTGTATAATCAAACCCCAAGCACAAAAAACTGTAAATCTACAACTGTACCTCATGGTGTTTCACTAATAAAAAAAAAAAAAAAAGATCCTACATCTTTAGTTTATGTGCATATTGGAACTCTAACATTTTTCTAATGTTAATGTCTTCTCAATAATACCTGATATCTTACTGAGTGATTAATGTGATAATATATATAAAAAATAGCTTGATTCTACTGGGTTATGCTTTTAGGACCCACATAAGACACATATCGGACAGATATTCTAAATACTCTAGAATTAATTTTATCTTACCACTGAGTACCAACTAGTCTGTGAATTACAAAGCATTTTGCTCTGGTGGTAACAGTAACTATGATTTAGTTGGCAAAGATTCTCAACTGATTATCCAAATTGATTCAAGTGGTTCTTTCTCTACCCTCAACTACCTCCGGATAATGGCTGCACGAGCTGAAGCCCCAACAGCCTCTGCACATCCCAGGAATTCTCTGTGCACGCAGCTCTCTCCACTTCCGTGTGCTACTGCTCTGTGAACTCGAGCCACCCTAGAGGCCATAATATCCCAGCTCTCACACATCGACTCAGGCAAATCTCTATCTGCTGAAAATCTCCAGTAAGTAAACTTAAAGAACAGTGAAGCACTTGTCCGGTTTTTAAAGACAATTGCTCGGGGATCACTGAAGATTGATATGACCCAATCACTTGAAAATTTCGTGTTTCATAAAAATTTATTCAACTGACTACCGAAGTTATTCCACCTTGACTAGAAACACTAGTTTCTTATTAAATCTATTAATAATCTTTACAAAGAACAGTATCTTCTTTGTTGACTTTTGCTTTCAAATTTTATTTTATTTTATTTTTGCTTTTTGGGTCACACCTGGCAATGCACAGGGGTTACTCCTGGCTCTGCACGCAGGAGTCACTCCTGGCAGTGCTCAGGGGACCATATGGGATGCTGGGAATCGAACCTGGGTCGGCTGCATGCAAGGCAAATGCCCTACCCTTTGTGCTATTGCTCCAGCCCCAGAGAATGTGAATTATTAAAGCCTGAGACATTGCATTTCTTTTTGAACAAACTTTTCTCATTAGTAGGCAGCGATCTATTTATCTCAGGTGTCTTTGTATTTGGGCCTCTATATTGTGCAAAAGTGAATTGGGCAAAGGCTATGCCATTTCACCTTCATTTAACAGAAGTCTTCTCAGCCAAGGTAGAAGAGCAATTTAATGAAATGGGATAACTTAAAGAACCAATTCATTTTGACCTTTCTAGTCTCTTCCTTGTTTTATGATGATCTTAATTTAGGGGAAAAGCAGGGGAATGAGTAAAATTCCTGAAGGATGGAAGGCTTTAGTGTTTATCTGAACATATCTTCCTTTCTGAGATAGTATTATTCTCCAAGTATTGGCTAGAAAAGCCAGGATTTTGGATTTGTTGGGCAATGGCTATTAAATATTCATAATGTCTCCCAGTTGCAAAAACAAGATGTTCAAGCTACAGCCAGGGAAGTAAGTAGTCACGAATGCCAGGCTTGACCCTGTAGTTGGGCCACTGGCAATGGGGTGCCAAGACAGGCAATTTGTCAATCACGTGTTCTTTTCTTGAAAATTTTGGGATTTTTTTTCATTCCTTCTTGGACTTCATTTTGGGAAGAGGTTGGACTTTGATTCCCTCCCAGACTTGTGATAAGTGATAAGGACAGAGGATGCAGTGGTTTTGATGTGCGGTGCTGTAATTCCATGCACACCACCAGAATACCTGCCTCACAATCTCAAAGATCCCTCCCACTCCCCTCCAATATAAGCTCATTTCCATAGAGATTATGAGTCATTTTATTTATTTATGTAGGTTTTTGGGCCACACCTGGCAGCGCTCAGGGCTTACTTTTGGCTCTGCATTCAGAAATCACTCTGGATGGATTCTGGGGACCACATGGGATGCCAAAAGATTGCCCTGGCCAGCTGCATTGGAAGACAGGCATCCCACAACCTGTATTGGCTCTGTGGTCCTAAAGAATGAGTCATTGTAAAGTAACAGATAGTTACTGATGAACAGTAATTCTGAAGTGAGGCTTCTAGCAGATATTATCTCAGAGATGCAGAGAGAATGGTGAGATTTTTAAATTCGCTTCCATCTGAGAAACTGCTTAGCATGGTAAGTAGAGGTTCAGTGAGCCTTTCAGAAACACAGTGTATCCGCAGATGAATTTTCTTTTAAAGAGAGTGTAAGCCAGGCGGTATCATCTCTGAGTGGACTTCACCTGCATGCTCTTCCTTCAGGGTTGCCGTCGTTGTGTAGAGCAGAACACTCCCATTGGTTGGTGTGGGTGTTTGGGGGGCTGCTTAGGATGTGTTTGCAGGTGGATGTGTGCTGACTACTCAGAAACATTCTCTTGCCAGCTGTAATTGCCATAAAAGCTCCTGTGACCTGCTGGCTATATTGCCTCCTAACTATGTTTTATTTGTCATAATGCTCTGGGTTACTTACTAGTTTATATGCCTGCAGGTCTGCAGGGCATTGATTCTCCCAAAGAACCTACTTGTGGTTTTTCTCAGTAAACTTGAATGTTTATGTCTTTTATTAAAAATCAGGAAAATGCTCAAGACTTTTAACGCAAACAGGGAAAGTGATACTTCCTGTGATTTTTGTGATTCATAATAAGGAATTTAGTCTTCCTCTCCACTTTCTGGCACAGGGTTTCAAAACCCTGTAGGAATTTCCTCAGTGATGAGAGCCTGCTGTTATCTTCTGAGGAAGCTTTTAGATTTCACCTCTGGTGTCGCTTAGATGTTTGGAACTTTCAGCCCTTCTCCAGACCTCCAGAAGGGGAGAGACTGACGTTGAATCAGTCACCAGTGAAAGCGATTCAGTCATTTAGTCACACCCATAATGTAACTTCTATGAAAGTCCTGAAGAAGTTTTCCAGGGTGTTAGTGGATGAGTTAGGGAGGACATGCCTGCAGACAACAGGAAGCTTGATACCATTTCTCCATATCCTGCCCTGTGCACCTTTTTCTGGCTCTTGAGTTATATAATTTTATAATACATCAGTGATTTCTAGTGGGCAAAGCATTTCTTTGAGTACTGTGAGTTGCTTTATCAAATTAATCAAACCTAAGGAGGAGGTCTTTGGAACCTTTGGTTTGTTTACAGTGGATCAGAAGTACATGTGACAGTCCTGGCTTGCTCTTGAGGGGCCATGTATGTATGTATGTATGTATGCATGTATGTGTGAGGTGTGTTGCCGGACTGAGACTGGAACCCGTGTGAGCAGATAATGTCAGATTTGTAGGGTGTTAGACATGTGAAGGATCACCTGCATTTGTTGACCAGGACAATGTCAGGACACTATAAATATGGCCTAAATTAGGAATTGGCTACATTTGTTGGGCAAAGAAATGCACCAAGGCAGAAATCAGAAACTCTGTCTGTTCTGATATCCAGTCTTACAGTAACTTTGCTTTTCAAGCCTTTCTTGTAGATGTTTGTGAGCTGCTTGCTACAGGGTCTCGCTGTGTCCAGAACCATGCCTAAGAGCAGTGTTCTCAGTGTGAACATTATTGGGCAGTAGTCTCAAGAATGCATTAGGCCCTGATTCTAGGAGTGATCTTATTAATGTTCGATGGATGAATTCTTTGTTCTAGAAATTTCATTCTGTTTTTTTCCTCTTCCTATTTGATGTTAATTTTTTATGAGTAGAATAAACAAAATGTGGACAGGGGACTAAAATATAAATTCACATGGGGTCCTGGAATGGATAGCTCATGGGTACATTACCACTGTGTGTGACCCCTAGTAACTGCTGAAGAAAAAAGAAATCACAAAGCAAAGAAAAGGGTGGGGGAGGAACTAAATAAAACTAATAAAAACATATGCATTTGTACAAGAAAAATAAATTTGCCATGTAATCTCTAAGTTTCCTCTGTTGGATGGGTATCTGTAGAGGCTTGCCCCTCCTCTCTCTGCATGGGATTTATAAGGTTTTGGTAGAGGGGTGCTTCCTTGGGATCCAGGCTCACCTCAATTCCAGAGTAACACTGGCAACATGTTGTGATGTCTGTGAGTCTTGGAATTATGGATTTCAGAAAGGTGATGATCAATCATAGGACTTACCTCTTGGGACTGCCAAGAAAGATGAGGCTTCTTTGGACATCACAGGGTTGGCCTAGATGCCCCTTCCAGAGGTGCTGACTTGGCCTCTGATCTCTAACTCTCATTCATCTCTTTTATCCCCACTTTTAAACTTCATGATCCTGCTGTGGATGAGGAGCCCAGGATTTGGCTCTTACCTCTCATTGACCCAAGACTTTCCGTCTAGGAGAGGTGCAGGTGGTTTCTGACTGGGGACACACACCAAATGTATGCCTGTACCTAGGTTTGTAAGGATACAGAAATAAGCCAGATCAAGGCAGAAGGCTCAGTTCCCCGACCCCAAAACATGTCAGTGAACCACCTCCTTCCATTAATGTAAGAAATCTTTTTTTTTCATTTTTCTTCTTTGTAGTCCTAGGATGGGCTGGAGCAATAGCACAGTGAGTAGGGTGTTTGCCTTGCATGTGGCTGATTGGGCCAATTCGAGTTTGATTCCTCCGCCCCTCTCGGAGAGCCCAGCAAGCTACCGAGAGTATCTCACCCTCATGGCAAAGCCTGGCAAGCTACCCTTGACGTATTTGATATGCCAAACACAGTAACAACAAGTCTCACAATGTTACTGGGCCCGCTGGAGCAAATTGATGAACAATAGGAGGACAGTGACAGTGACAGTGACAGTCCTAGGATAACTGCTCTTCATTTTCTTGTGCTGCCTGATGATTTATACCAGTTCTCTTTTCACATTATATTATAGCATATGAAGGACAGTTTCCTTTTTTCTCTTGTCTGTTCTTTCTCCCCTTTGATCATAAGAGTGCAAGTGGCATTGATGGCCTCACAATTCTTACCAGTCTATCTTCATGGAGCATTGAAAGCCTGACCCCTTCACAGGGGAAGATGGCAGATCCCTTGTTCACCATCATTTTCATTGTTTTTTTTCCCCAGCAACATGTAAGCTTCTTAAAGAGAGAAGAGAATGGTGAAAGGATTCTGTGTTTCCCTTTCAATTATTATTAGATCTGAACACAGTCTGTTTCAGGTGAAGCCCAAGTACTCTTGTGTAGGGTCATGAGCTGGGTTTTGCCAGGGACAGCTATTTTTATGTGGTTCTTCACATTTTGAACTTTGTAGGTCCCTGCCTCTTCACCTCATTTGTAGTAGGAAGGCCTATGGGTGATTCTGTAGATTCCAGGAAATATAACTAGTATTCCTAATCCTACCTACCTTATGTCATAATTCACATTCCAAGATAATGCATTAATAATGGATCAACATACTTTAGAGACCTGATGTTTTCTACTACCAGCATATAAAAGTTATTTTTAGAAATTGTTTTAAATCTTTGAGTAAAAATAAATTGCTATTGCTGCAAGAAATACCAAAAATGGAAACACAGTTCAAATATGACAATTTATCTCATTGGCATCGCAAGCAGGAGATTTACTTTAAACAGTGAGAGGATTTATGAACTAGTTTATTTCCAAATGGGCCAAAGGGTGGTGTATGCTTTGTAGGTTTTGCCATCCAGTGTCCTGAAACCATCATTTCACACCCTTTGGCATACGAGGCAGCATTCAAAAGGAAATAAGTGTCTTTCTATGGATCTCTGACTTCAGGGAGTAGGGCCAAACAGGGCGTCTTCCAGGTTTGCGTACGGATCATCAGCATGGCTAGTCCTTCCTTCCGTGTGCAGCTCCCCTCGGTTCTGCCCTATCACCATCACCTTCTCACCCACAGTCATGCCAAGTGCCCTGCCAGCTTCCCAGGCAAAACCCGAGGGGACAGGGCCAGGGGGCTGATTCAGTGGAAAAGCACTGGAGTCTAAGGTAACTGCATGCCTGTAATGGTTCCCACCCTCATCTTCCCACAGTAAGTCAGAATATCCACCTCTGACCTGATGTTCAGAGTTGAGATAATTCAGAGGAGTAGCAACATGCTTTCTGAAAGAACAACTCTCTCTGGCAGAAAGGAAGCTGGAATGAGCTAGCTGTTTGGGCAGTAAGGATCAGCTTTGCCCCAGTTGATCTCATGACATCTCTTACAACTGTCCAGTTTATACAAACAGTTCAGATGTCAGCTGAGAATTGTGAGGAGAGGACTTGGCCTGTCAGGGCACAGCACTGAGAGCTTAGGACCCAAGCTTATCATGCACTCATCCCCCATCAGGTCATGGTCACACAAACGAGGTAGTTCTAACCCTGGTGTGAAGCCCTGTGAGCACTGTTTGGTGAGATCACTCTTCATGGTCACCTAGGAGGCTGGAGATAGAGAACAGGGCCCCAGAGTGTGTATTTTACATGCATGGTTCAATCCCTGGCACCTCATGCCTCACTGCCCATCTCTTAGTGTGGTTCTGGAGACTCCTGAGCTTGGCCGACACCCAATAAATCAATTCTGTGTACCCCATGTCTATTTTTTGTTTGTTTAGACACCATGATTTAGAGTTTTTGACAATAGAGTTTCAGACACACAAGTTCCTCCCTGCAAGCCTATCACCAGCAACTACATCCTTCTCCCAGCGACTCCAAGTTCCCTCCTGCTCTCCAGTCTGACTCCTTGACAGACACATTTTTCAGTTTAAGGTTGCAGTTTGGGTCTCAGGCTTTCCGTTGTGTTGAGTCTGGTGGCTTAGAGATGTACAGACCCCTCACCTCTCCACCCAGATTGGTCTGTATTCAAGGGAATGGGAGGGAGTAAAGGTGGGGAAACATCGGCTCTAGATCATGGAAATGAAAATGCCAGGGAAGAGAGAAATGGAGTGCAGAGGTGAGAAGGGAAGCCCATGTCCTTCTACAGTCTCAGGGCTGTCACCTCAAGCAAAGCAGCCCCAGAATGACTCCAGCCAGTGGGCGGGGGTTGTCTGTCCCTGCAGCCAGGAAATGAGCGCCTGCACTCACTGCCAGCAGATTCTGTGTATGTCTGTGACTCTCACCCTAAGCTTTGTCACTTCAGCAATAGTGGAACAGAAACTCAGATTCACATTTTGTAAGTTAGCGTCTCTCCAGAGGGTCTTCTCTGGGTCTGGTCCCAGCAAAGAAGTTATCTCTTAGAAAATTTGTTGCTGGGTTGCCTGTGTTTTCTGCTTTAAGCTTGGCCATATGGAGGTCAGAAGAATGATTTATTTTTAATGGAAGGAAGACAGAAAAAAGTAAATTATCCTTCTATAGCTATATTACTTACTAACTTTCTGCAGAGCTATTGTAAATGTCTGCATATACGTATGCTATATGTTTCCTCTATATGTATGTATCCTGCATACTTACGTGTTTATATATATACACACATAATATTTATGTATTTAAATGTTGCCAATGCTTGTTTGCAGCTAAAATCAGTAGTAGTCAGAAATACTTAATAAATTGGTGGACTTGGCAGAGCTGTATAGTATATTAGTCTTTTCTTTGATCTAACTTGAATTTTTTTCCATTAGAGAGAAACCTTGCAAATACAGAATGGGTGGATTAGACCTTTGTGATTTATTTTACCATTGCTATTTTTATGTCAGAACTGTGTAAAATATTATAAAGTAGGCTTTACAAGTTCTTTCCACAACTTTCCTGCTTTTCATTGCTGTGTCACTGAATAACTGAGAGAGAAACTCTGTGTTTGTTTTCCAGTGTCTACTGAAACATTGAACTGCTGTGTTTTGGACACAGCAAGCTTTTTCCCAGAAAAATCTCAGTTTAACATTAAATAGGCACTGGATGTTTATCTGATCTTGTTTATAGGAACATGAGAAATTCAGTAACCTTTGTATATACTTGAACGCTATTAATTAGGTAAGAGGTCATTGAAACATTTAGAATTTAAACATAAACTTCTAAAATTTTCAGGTGAAGTATACTGCTTCTAATTCAGAAGATGTTTATTAATCGTCTAGGAATAAAATCAACTATGTGAGAAAGAATATACATATGTGATTCTCTGTGAAAATCTCTGCATTATGTCCTAAATACCTGGACAACTTTATGGTCTTTCTCTGAGTTAAATGGGTTACTCTGGTCCATGGACGCAAGTTGGGGAACTCAGGAATTCTGAGCCCACTCAATTCTTGGTGAATGTAGTAACTAGACACAGGGTGTCAGTTGATGATTGTGGGTCCAGATTATATATAAAATTATGAAGAAAGTGGATGGAGAGGTAGTGTAGTGGGTGAGGTGCTTACTTTGCAAGTGATTTACCTGGGTTTGACCCCTGGCTCCCTATATGGTTCCAAGAGTTCCACCAGGAGTGATCCCTGATCACAGTCAGGAGTAAGCCCCGAGGACCATCAGGTATGGCCCAAAGAAACACATAAATAAACAAACCAAAGAATATGCCTGGGCCTCTCTTCTATTCTTTTGTCTATTTGAAATTGTATTACCATTACTGATGTCCTGGCAGGAATTTTTTGCTTGATTAGCGAGCTCCAGATGAAAGGAACTGTTTTTTTTTTTTAAGTCCATAACTCCCACAACTGACCATGTATAAACTGGGTACCTATGAGGAGGAATAACTAATACTTGCTGCAAGCTGCCTAAATCTTGAGAGCATTATGCAATATGCCATGAAATACTCCATGAAATTTGCTGGCCACAAAGGGGAAAATGGCATACAATACCCTCTTACGAGGTCCCTGGAGTCAGGAAAGTCACAGAAACAGAAATTTGAGTACTAGAGGCTGGGCTGGGGTAAGGAGTGCAAGAAAGGAGAGTTGTTTTATGGATACTTCCAATTTTGCAGTAGAAAGAATTGTGTACATAACTAGTGATTTCCATTCAATCTGGGAATGGATATAATCTAACTGAATTACATACTTTTATAGAAACTTCAACCACTTCATACAAAAGGATCTAAAATTAGCTAACGTTCAACATTCAAAAAATTAGGGGTATAGATTTCTGTTTTCTAAAAAGTTCAAATTAGTATAAATTGAATTAGTATAGCAGTTTGGATCACTATATTATCTTCAGAGTTTCCTTAGTAGTAAAAAGAAAGAAAGAAAGAAAGAAAGAAAGAAAGAAAGAAAGAAAGAAAGAAAACTATTTTTTGGGCATAGGATAAACGATATTTTTTGTTCTAAATTAAGATTAAAAAATTAATTTTGAGCTATGATGGTTTTTAAAATGCCATCCAGGTTCTGGTTCTGTGCCTCCAACATCCCAGTACCATGTTTCTGCACTTGACCCCACCACTATCTCTGTCCTCTGTTCCTGCACCTGGTCCCACTCCCCTGCCTGTGGTAGACTCAGTTCTGTAGACCAAAGTTCTCAGGTTCTATTGTCTGATAAACTGATTTTAAGTGAATAATAGAAGGTTATAACTAAGATGGCTCTTAAATAATATAGCAAAGAAAAAACTTTACTTTTATATATCTTAGAAGTAGACATTAACTAGAACCTCAAGAAATAGTGAACAGTGAGCTTACACCACACCACGATGTTGTGAAAGTCAAATAGTTGGTAGTTATTGATTAATGGCAAGAGGCAGAAGTCCTGTCATATCTGTCTGTTGATCCAGATTTGTCCAGAGTTGGCATGATGGTGACCACAGGCACTAAATGAGGATTTATTGGTGAAATAAAATTGGATTTTTGAGGATAGGGAAGCAAAGTTCATTTAATTCAATATTGATTGAGACTGATTCATCACCCAAGCACTGCATGCTGCTTCATACTTGGTGCAGAATTTCCACTATTTTCTCTTTGTTTTTTATGTGAAATGAATCTCTCTTACAAATGAAGAAAGCAATTTTTCATTTATCTTGTTGTGGAGTCAGTCATTTACCCCTTACAAATGGGGTAAATGCTGTTTAAGAGTAAAGAAGTGACAGAGATAGGCTCTTTAAACCATCTTCTGAATGGATTTTTAAATTTTCAAACCAGAAAACAAAATAGAGGGAATCAAAAGAAAAAAATTAAACATCTTATCTTAATTTTAGATAAAAGGCAAACTTT
>JAOXYA010000037.1:77550-88786 GCA_028565675.1 Sorex palustris | reverse complement strand
GCATCTTCCTCTGGGAAGCTGCATTATGGATGCTCTCTGTCTTCTCTTAGCTGAAAGTTAGTGGTCTATACATATCTGAACAGATTTACCTTCTTTTCTAGCATGTTTTATTGACTCTGCCACTGACTACATGTATACAGAGAGAGACTGGTGACAACAGTTCCCCACAATTAATTAACAATTATGTGTGAATTAATTGAAGAGCTAATTAATGAATGGTTCACAGCAGCACCTTTCAGAACATAATTACATTAAAATTATGCACATGCTGGACCATAAATTGAGAATATGCTATGATGATAGTGATAACAATGATGATGAAAACAAGAAGGGTGGTATGAGATTTACATATAAAAAAAAGACAAGACCATGAATTCCTTTCCTCTCTGGCATACTCTAAAAGATATTAATAACAATCCATCTAGTTTCCTCTATTTTATAAGCTGTGTCTTAAATATCCTACCTAAAAAAACATATATATATTCTACATGGTGTCACCAAATAAGTTTCAGGTTAATTAATGAAATAAAGATGATAATGTTTTCTGAGCCAATGAATAAAAAAAATATTTTGGCATATTCAAACAATTAAAAATGAATGTTCAAAATGTATTTAGTCATTATTATAATCATTTTATAAACAAATATAAAGAAATCTCAATGAAATGTTCTGCTCTAGCTCACATGCCCTGAAAAGAGCGTATTTTTATATTTTTATAAGCCTTTGGTCTTTACTTTCTTTTATTATTGATTTTGTAGCAAAATATATTTCTCAAAGCTTGAAGTATACCCCTTGTAAAGTGTTTTCAGGATCTTCCTGTGTGCACAATTTTAGATAATGGCCTGAGGGGTCTTGTCTGTACCTTACCAGGTGTTTCATTCACTTGGATTTTGAACAAGAACTTTTGGACTGCAAAGTCTCACTAATAAAAGGAACGTCAGTTCAAACCCAGAGGCATTTTAGAAGGGACGTCTGCAGAAGACAGAGGAATCAGTATGTCAGGGAGACATTAAGGCTAAAGCTGCTGGTCTTTCCCACTCAAACCTAAGGTATAGGTGTGCTTTGTAAAGTCTAATTAAGGAGTATACATAGAGGAAGTGAATTCCAACGATAAAGCCATAGCTTAAATTACAGGGAAAAAAAACTGCTCTGGATCAGTTGTGGTTTTAAAATGTCCAGACCTGTTGATAATTCCTTCTGTGTTATTGGCAGAGAATGTCTGTGTGACATACCACAGTGCTTCAATCAAATCTAAAAGTTCTGTTTCAGCATGTTTTATTGATATCAGTATACTTTAGCTCTCTCCCGGGATTTTGCAGGCATATTGGACATGAACTGGACGGAATCGTTAACTTGAGACAGAGTACTCTATTAGGTATGGACTGAGGCTCTGGAGACTTGATCAACTCTCACATCACATTTCTGGATTTTAAAAATCACAAATTTAAGTGCTAAAATGATGGTGCTATTTGTGATAGTCCATGGTTACAAACTGGAAAGTCATACTGGACCTTCTGTGGATAACCATGAATCTAATCTGGATTGTCATGTGTGGATTCATAATCACGGACAGACTCCTGGGGTGTGACACACTTGCTTGACTGGAGTCTACGAGCAAGTTAGAGGATTTCACCCCATGAGAGCCCTTGACCCCAAGACTGTTCTCACTATTCTTGCTTTTGGCCATGTGGAAATATCCACCACTGTTAAGGGCTGCAGCCCTGTTTCCATGCCGAGACTGAACTCAAAGTTGTCTCTTGTAATCTAGGCTCTGATGCTTCCTGATGCCATGACGAGTTCCAACATTCTGGTTTCGTACTTGGAAAGGCAAACGGCTCCCGGGGCTGATGGTGTAGCTGTGTGGTGGAGTGCTTGTCTTGCTTGTACGAGGCTGTGAGGTTGATCCCTGGCACTGGCCCACATCTCCAAGCTCAGTGCCGGTGGCATAGCCAGGTGCAGACCTGGGTGCCACAATAAATCAACATGTCTGTGGTGTGCAGCCCCCAGAAACATGGGAACTGAGTGTTCAAGCACAGCGACCAAACAATGACTCCAGGTTATCACAACGTGTAGGGAGCAACAGCCACAAAACCGAGCCAGTCCCAATGCCAGAGTCAAATTCTTCCTGTTGGCTATTTCATCATTCTGCGTCATTTTGGTGAATGCAGAGAAAACTCTAAGACTGTCTCGCCCTGAAAATCTATATGGGTTCCAGATATGCCCCTTCCCTGTTTATACTAAGCTCCTGAGCATATCATTTGATTATCTACACTTCCCCATTGGCAAGAAACTTTCTTTAAATTGGAAGATGAAGATTATTCGATTTTATGAAGGTACAGCATGGCACCAAAAATAACAATCCCAGGGGCCTGAGTGATAGTACAGAAGGTAGGGTACATGCCTTGCACACTGCCAACCTGGATTTGATCCCTGGTATGGATCCCCAGCTCCCCAGAAGTGGCAGAGCTAGTAATAAGTCCTGAACACTTCTGTGTGTAGCCCCAAAACAAAAAAGTGAGTCTCAGTTATGCATCAAATAATTACCATTGAAACCACATGATTTTAAACATAAATCTATATATCAACAACAACAACAAAACCACATGATTTAAAAATTACAAGTTAGCATGCCTAACACCATCCATTTCTGTTGAAGGGGAAGTTGCTGTCACCAGAACATTCCAGAGCAAAACTAACCCAACTGCACTGGGTGCGGGTGCTGGCTCTTGCTCACCTCCTATGTTCTGGCAGTACCTACGCTAGTGCTTGTTGGGTAATTAAGGTTTTGTTTGGAGAAGAGTGCTGATTTGCATGCAAGTTGTGAGAAATAGTCGAGAAGACCTAGGGATCCTTTCCCCATTTCCCTCAGGGAGTCTCTTGCGTTAGCCCAGCCTTCCATGTGTTGACCCTGGGGGAAGGTACAGAGCACTCCTGTCCTCTCTGGCTTCCTCTTATAGACGTGAGCATGTCCAGGGTCCTTCTCAGGCCTTTTGCAAAGAGCAGCAGGTGCTGTGAAAGCTCATGTTTGAGCATGTTCTTCCTCACTTGAGCTTTTGTCTGTGGCTTCTCTTGACTTCAGAAATGGAATCTACAAACGCTTGGCCCTGGGACTAGGCCGGTGCGTTCCCTGGGGCCCTGTTCTCACGGCTGCTTCCCAATAGCTGTCTCCAGCCATGGAGCCTTCGGGAAGGCTTTTCTGGCAAAAATCCCCAAGCCACGCACACAGTGGACCATCTTGTCTTTTTGTCAGGTGTGAACAGTGTCAGTCCCACAGCGACTGGTCCCTAGATGCAATTTGGTCCCTGGAACATTCTGACACTCACATGACAGGATGGTGATAGTAGAGACGGCATATGGAGTCAGTCACTGTTTTACAGAGAGTAGCACTGTAATCCTAATACACACTCCACAGAACCAGCTCTTCTTATTCTCATTTTTGAGATAAGGAAAGTGAGATTCAGCTGAGAGAACTTGTTACCTGAGTTGACTCCATGGTGCACCAAAACTGGCCCATAGATGGCCATCCACTGGACATGACATACTTCCCCAGTAGCCAGGCCCCACACCCGGGCCACCATAACGGTTCCCTGGACTAAGGTTGAGGAGTGTTCTCAGTGCTGAGAGTCACATGTTTTCAGAGATCACAAGGACCTTTCTCATAGCTTGATCCTCTGTAGTTTTTGTTGTTTAGACTCTTTTTAATGACTTACGTATTAGGTAGATGTGAATTAGAAAGTCTAGATTATTTTCAAGTTAAGTATTTTTTTTCAAATGCTGTTTTATTTGTGGGAGGATGTGTGAAGCATTCATTAAATGAAAAGTAATGTGGGATTTTAGGGTATAAAATTTACTCAAGAATTGTACTATAAAATAACCACAAACATCCAGTTAAACCTAAACACCCTCGTTTAACCTCAAATCAACACTAAATAATAACTGAATATACTTAGCAGCAGGAGGGGTGCAAGTATATTTCTCATAGTAAAAGCCATTCCCTAGTGAAAACTCATTTATTGTTACTTAATAGGATTCCCTTACCCAGAGGCAATATTGTTATGTATTATTTTTGGTCTTGCATTTCTTTTGCAAATTGAACTAAGCTGGGTTCAATCTGGTGAGTGGTGGGGTTGTGCTACCCAATTTTGGACTGTTTCCAAATGTAAAACTACAATTCCAGATACTCCTGCCACAAATATCTGGGTCTCATTAGGAGGCTGGGAAGCAGGGAAGAGACCCAGTCTGGCCTCCCCTAACTAACAGCCATGCTTTTTCCAGTTGTTCTACAAACCATTTCAATGTTTTAGTAGTCCTAAAACTTGATGACTTTTTCCATTAAAGGAAGTGTTCCCACATTCTCCAGAGGGGAGGGCTCTCTAGTCTGACTCCTCCAGCCTCCCATTCCCACCCCCTCACCCTTGCCACCACCCACGCAACATCTGTATTTCTTAAACTCAAAGCACAAATTATTGTAAAAGTTAATTGAGCTTACAAAGAAATGCTTGTGTATCAAACTTTCTCAGCTTTCAGGAAAAACAATCTGGTTTGAATGGGCATTCAAAAGTACAAATTCTTCACTAGCGCTTTCTCCTCAAGCCCTCAGGAGGAAGTCCTTCTGCTCCCACCACCCCTTCATAAAGGGTTGGCTGTGTGCCAGAGTCAACAGCCAAGGGATGAGCTCCATGAAGATAGAATACACAGTTTTTGCTTCTCTGGTTACTCAATAACCATATTTTGCTTCAAAAGCAAAAATCAAGTGCTTTAAGTTACAAATTGAGATCTATCCCTGGTAGTGGACATAGGACTCCTGCTGTTGAAGTCCCTTGGACACCGTCTCACACAGGTCCAGCCTCGCAGGGACATGCAGAGCCCCAGGGTGCCAGGCAGAAATGGCTTTATCTCCATCAGCGTGTTCTTTCTGATTGAATGGGACAGAAAGAGATGCCAGGCTTGGCACAGGAACAAATGAGAAGATTCCCCATGTCCTGGAGTGATGATTGAGGCTGGATTTAGTACTTAGACATATTATGGGAGCAAATGGCTTTCATTGTAGGGGTTTCTCGACCTCCGTCTTGGCTTCACTTCCAACTCATCACCGCCATCTTCTTGAGTTACCCAGGGTCTCTGAGACAAAAAGCAAGTGAACAGAGTTTCTTGCACAGTGCAGAACATAATTGTAACCTCTTTTAACTATATCTGCATGTTGAAAGAAACTTCTAACAATCAAAAGCACCTATTTTTGGTACCCGATGATTAATCTCTAATCATCCCCAGGGGAAAAATTCAAATAATCTCTTACTTCAGATAAGGAATCTCATCCAGTAAGTTTTGACCCAGAATTACTTTGATGGTGGAAGAGATTCATCTTTGTCATTATATTTAAATATTAGAGCTGGTTAAGAAAAGGAGCTTAGCCAAGAGAATTACAAAGTGTGAGTAAACAAGATAAAAACATAAGAAAAGTAAAGAGAGAAATTTCTTCAAAAGGCGGTATAAAATTTGCCTTCTAAATCACCCCTGTGGGTTCTGTTTTTATGTGCTCCTGTATAGTAATGTATATTGAGGGTTTTGGAAAACCATAGTAGGTTTTCCTCTGTTCTAATGTACTCCTTGTTTTGGAAAAAATCTGTTTAATTATCAAATACATTCAGTCAAAAAATGAGTTTTCAATGAAAGAATTCTGTATCTACAGTCAGTAACAAATTTAATTCTTTAGGCTAATAAGATATAACTAGGAAAATCACTTCCTCATCCAAGCTTGAGAGAAATTTGCCATAAGCCTTACTACTAAGAAGTGCAGTGGTAAGTCTATCATTGCTTAACTGCCTGTTTATTAGATTGGTTATTAAATGCCAAATTAGTTATTAAAGAAATGAAACGGGTGCTCAAAACTTTGAGTATAATATTAACACAGGTATTTCTATAATACCACAATATTCAGTGATTTCACAAAACTGCTGAGCTTCTCGGCATACCAAATTAAAGAAAAGCCACAGGAAACACCAGGTTTGCTGTTCTCAGCTGACATTCCTTAAAGACAGTGCTGTGAGACAGAACCCTCTCACCACCCAACCATGAGCCAGAGTGTGCGCTCAGCAGCCAGCCCCAGGCCTGACAAAGCTGGATGGTGAGTTTTTCCAGAGGACGTCACTGGGAAGGGAGGCCACACACATGGGTACCCAGGAGGAGGGGCAGCCGGAAGAACTCTGGGAGAAGTCATTGCCTTTGAGATTCTGCAGGGCTGAAGGTTAAAGGAAGTAACCTGCGTCTGTGTTAGTCCAGAGGACCAAGCAGGGCACTGGTTTCAGATGAATGTAAATTACGATGATAAGTCAGAATCATAAATATCAGAATGGCAGCTTCACAAAACCCTTAGGATTCTAGCGTTCATCACCCAACATGGCTGCATAGGACAAGAGCTTCTGGGGAAGATGAAGAGATCGGGTCCCAGGCATGCTGGGACTGGGGCAGGGGAGCAGCACATTTTGTTCCAAATGCCCAACATGCTCAGAATTGCAGCACCCTGAGGAGCAAACTCCCACCTGACCAACCCTGCCTGTCCGGACATTGGTGGCACCTTCTATCTGCAGCTCTTCTGCTTGGCTCATGAGCAAATCTGAAGCTCTCAACCCTGGCTGAGCTTCCTTTATCCTCTTCACATCTGGACTCCCATTTTCCTTGCTCCTTGACTTGTTGATGGTTCCTAACAAAACTCTCTGGGGTTTGAGCCCCAAAAGAAGTGAATTCCTTTAAACAGTCTTTATCTTCTAGAAAATACCAGCTAAAGGGGATTCTGATCTTATACTTCCTGACTTCCTGCTAGGCCTTCTAAAACAAAGGTTGGCAAAATACAGCCCCCTGGGTCAGATCTGGTCTGCTGCCTGGTTCTGCACATACAGTTTCATCGACACAGGATAGGCTGTGCCAGTCCATCTCATTGTCAGTGAGTAGTTGTTGGCACTTCAACAGCAGAGCCTATGTGGGGACACAGGCCCTGCATTTGCACAGTGGGAGCTTTTCCTCCAGCTCAGGTTTGTTGTCCGACTCTGGAACATCATAACGGATGTTCCACATATGGTCTCCCAGACTTCTGGCCCGCAGCAGTGGATGGCAGCTCTGGTTCTCATCATCCACTCACTTCTTTTCTCGGCTGCTGGACCCATTTGATACCAGATGGTCATGTCTGAAAACTGTTACTTTTAACTGAGAGCCCTCTGAACTGAGGACATTGTGCTAGAAGCAATGCACCAAAGCCAGAATGAATATTCTTCAGTGGCAGAAACTTGGCTTGAACTTCTGCTGAGTCTATTTGCTGCTGGTTCTTGATTTCCAGGGCCATCTCTCTAGTCTGTGAACCTGGACTGTGTGTTCCAGAACAGCAAGAAAAGAAGATCCCAGTACATCGTCAGGTCGAGATGTGTCATTTGAACTGTGTTCTTTGCACCATGACTTTTTTTTTGCCCATTTTGAAATGAAACCTGAAAAAGAATATTAAATTTAAGTAGGAGTAAGTGAAGAAAAATGTTCATTTAAAAACAGTCATTAAATAAAAGCATGTGCATACACATAGCACAAATCCAACTGTGCTTATGAAACCATTACCCAAGGGTCAGGCAAGGTCTCTTTCTAACTAAAAAAAAAAAAAAAGTAATAACAGTAGGAAATGTTCTGAGCAGCAAGCTGGGAGTTCTCTTAAGGGAATTCTCCTACAAAGCACACATTAGGTGTGGCTTCCTCAGGATTAAGTGCCAGGCAGGCGCCTTCTGGTCAGATGAAGGCCCAGCTGCCTTCCTTTCAAGCTCGTCCCTGTGACCAAGGCAGGCAGGTCATCCTCGGTCAGCACCAGCTGTCCCTCCCCTGGTGGCAGGCGACCCCGGCCTCTCGCCAGGCCACACACTGTAGTGTAAGCAGAAGGGCTGGAGGGGTCAGTCTCTGAGCGTGCTCAGGAGGAAGGAAACAATTCATCCCTGCTGGGACCCAGGCCAGATCTGACTCAAGCTCTAGTCCCAGTGATACCAACCAAGGGACCACGTCTACCATACGCTTTTCCAGGGATTTTTTTTTTTACCTCAGAAATCATCCCTGGAGATATCAACCCTGATTCTTAGAGGAAATCAGACACAACGTTCCATCCAGTTTTGTGTGTAGTGCCTCTGTCTCTCCATTATTTTTGATAGGTGCTAATAGAAGATGAAGCGTTGGTTTAAATGATTCTTCTGAGGACCTGACATTCTTCTGTATCTTGATAACAGGCAACAGCAAACCCTGTTCATTGATGAAATAAAGCCCCTCATCTTTTCAAGTGGATTTTTTTCACTGCTTTTTATTTGTCCTGGTACAGGAAGAGCAATTCCAGTCCACAGGGGCATGGTCAAAGACTTGGAGAGGTGTGGGATGTTTAGACTTGAGAAGGGACCGAGAGACCTTCCCATGAGGGCTTACTAGCTCCACACATCCCACCCCTCTCCCAAGTCTCTTTCTTTGCCAAGGTCCTGTAGCATGTGGGGCTTTCCTTTGGTCTCCCTGCATATTGGCTTCATTTTCCTGCTCCTCCATGAACACAAAATTCCATGTTTGATGCATGGAGAAAGCTCCTGATCGGAGCTTGCTTCTATGGGAACTATTGGGCACCCTCATCCCAATGTCTTCCTGGACTTCCACGTGATTCTGTGAGGGCCACCTCCAGAACCTTCACACAACCGAACCTCACGGAACCCTTAGCATAAGGGGTTACCTGAAGAACTGACTTGACCTTACAGTGGCAGGTGCCATGAAGTGGGGGTGGGAGGGAGCTGGGTGTGCAAGGAAGCACTGGTGTCTCGGCCATTTTTAGCCAGCTAGTAATTGGTCCTTTGTTTAGATTTTTCTTAGTCCTTTGCTTTGGTTTTGTAGGGAGAAGAGGCAACAGCTGTTTATATACTTGATTTTTAATGCTCATGGATAAACCAAATTCAATGTGTGTTTATTTAAAAAGACGGCCTTGAAGCACAATTGTACATTATAGGCTAATTTCTTGAAAGATGGGGAAATTTGAAGAAAAAAATTAAGAAGACTTTAAGCCATTTTGGGATTGAGATGGGCATGTGTTGCCACCAGAACCCAGAACTTTCTTGCAGACAAAACCAAACAGCAACATTAACACAAACCAAACCATTTGGGTCTGAAAATATATTTCCTTGAAAATTTCAAATCTCTTCCAGGATATTTAAAATAATAATGGATGAAATTTTGATTCTTACAGATAATAAGAGACAAATCAATCCAAAAGAATGAGTTGTACTCTTGAAATAGAATGAGAACACAGTGCAGGGAAGTGATAGAGATGGAATAAACCTGACCTTCTGAAATGGTCAGCTGTGGGACTGAGTGGTAAGGTCATCAAACACGGCACAACTTCCTTTCTACTCTGATCTTTAGTGTTCTGTTTTTATTTGCCTGGTAATCAGAGCTACGGAATATTCGATCCTCTCTCTGCAATGTCCCTACATTTCTGTGTTATTTGTGTGACTTTGCAGTGTTCTGTGATTATTTTCATGCATTAATGCATCTATCCAATAAACTACTTAAAGGAAGTGAGTACTTCTGCTTTCTTGGCAGCTGTCTTCATGCTGCTTAGGTAAAATGAGTGTAGGAAGCAGCCTCCTGCAAGCCCTGATGCAGGACGCGAAGCCTCTACCCCTCACTGGGTAAAGTGGTAGAGGCCCATGATACTTCTCAGAAGGGGCCCTTCTGAATGCCCTCTAGAAGAAGGCACGCTGCCACAGGGCCACGTGGGAAATGGGAAACGCCACCTTTGTCCCAGGGAGTGAGTCATGTGGGCCCAGCAGAATGTAAAGCAGAAGGAATGTGAGCTGGGTGGAGCCAGGAAAGCGCACTCATCAGCTATGCCTCACTCTACCTGCATGTCACCTTGCTGGGAATAAGAAGAGGTGCTGAGGTGTGTCTAGAAAGAGCAGAGCAGTACCCCGACGTGGGCCTGAGCTGTCTTCTGAGCGGCTGCTGAGAAAATCACAAGCTTCCACTGAGACTCCTAAGGGCTCTGGGCGTGCTGGGCCTGGGGCTCACACAACAGCCTACCAGCATCTTTTGACACACTCCTGTTTTCTGCTCAGAGTTCTCTGCTGAACCCCCAAGTTCAGTCAGAGGTGAAAGCTGGTGATTTACGAGGCAGTGTTGGTCAAACCAGTCAGCTACGAACCTGCCTTCAGGCGATGGCCTTTGACACTGTCTCTCTGCCATTTGCTCCTCCGCTGTCCACCTGCCTTCTCCAGGCTCCCCCTGCTCTTCACGCTGCCCCTTGATAACCTTTGTGGATCCCACTTCACCCTCCATCCATCCTCTCTTCCCAGTCTTCTATCTTTGTAGTGGCTACTGACAAGCCCAGTGAGCCCGAATCTTTCTTTGGATACAGGTAACAAACAAGAGGGTCCGCATCCAGGTAACAGGCAAGGCCTGGAGCTTGCCACATCAAGGAAGGGTTCGAGAAAACAACCTGCCAGCACAATGCTGATACAATTCTTGACTCAGCACTGCCCCTCACTGGTAGATCCAAGGACTAATCTGAGAAAGCAGCAGTGCTCTGAAGAAATAGACCAGAAGCACCAAAATTGCCTTGGAAGTGAAAGAAAGCAGAGATGCAGGCTACAGACTTTTGAAGGGAAGCAGCATTATTCATTCTAAAAGTATGTCTATATGTGGAGAGAAGCTTCTGGACATGAGTAAGGAACGTAGGAGATTAGGAAAACAGAACCCTGGCAGAGAGGAGGAAGGTACTCTCTAGAAAGGAAAAACCAGGCAATCCGCTACTGTTTATATTTTCACAGAGAGGAGAATTGAAGCACAGTCCAGAGCCCTGTCCTTTCCTTGGAATCCCCTATTCCCATGTGAAGCCTCAGACCACATGCTGACCAAATGGATCATGTTTCAGATTCTATACAGAAACTGGCATAGATTATGAGATGTGATCTGATTTACAAATTTTCCACCAGGGATTTTAGTCCTGTACGTGCCAGTGTTTTTGAAGCACAGATAAACTGGATTCCAGGACAAAGTGTGTTTCCGGCACATAATAGGTACTTACCATGACATTGTAGCAAATGGCATCATTCAACATTACTTTCCGGAATCTGATCTTAGTTCAAATAAGTTTCTGATAGTGTGATAAGAGGTCAAATTTATTTATGATTTACTAGGCATTCAACTACCTAACAAAGAATGGAGTAGATTGCCAGCCCTGTGA
>JAOXYA010000037.1:31622-45291 GCA_028565675.1 Sorex palustris | reverse complement strand
ATGCCAAACACAGTAACAAGTCTCACAATGTTACTGGGCCCGCTTGAGCAAATCGATGAACAACGGGAGGACAGTGCTAGACAGTGCAGTGCTAAATTACAATTGCCTTAGTGTGTTTTTATTTGGGTATGTTTGGGCTGATTTCAGATCTGTGCATTACTCAGCCTGTGAAATTCTCAGTCATGATCTTTTGAACTAGACATTCTTCCCTGACCTCTCCTTCTTGATATTCAGGGATGCTGGCAGTTCCTATATTGCTTCTCTTGAACTTGTCCCGTAGTTTTCAGATATACTATTTTCAAAGTTTTTGTCCATCTTCTATTGTTTACTAGAAGTTGACAGCGATAGGGGAGTGTTATGGAGCTCACAGGTCTTTTCCACAGCTGTTGTTACTGGGCTGCTGAGACCTTCCACTTAGTTTTTTTATTTCACCTACCATACTCTTCAGTTGTTACTTCTCATTTTATCATGTCCACTTTCATACCTTCTTATGCTTTCTTAACCTCATCAAACTCTCATAAGAGACACTGTCCCTAAATCAATCTTCATCTGAGAGGATGTAGAGAAGGTCCCTCCGGGTATAGCCTTCACGGCTATTGTCTCCTCCCCTTAAGCTTGGGAGGCCTTCATGCTCCTTCACCATCATATCTGCCACATTCTGGGGTAACTCTTTTATAGTTTACACCCAAAGAGCTCTAAAGGAATCAGTCCCTGCAAGGGCCAGAGGTAAGAGTTGGTGGAGGTACAGATGCATAGCCACAGTGGAATGCAGGATGGCTGACCAGGAGGTTCATTTTCCTCCTCTAAGTTCTATTGAAATTGGAATGACTTTTATAAAAATGCTAAAATTCACATGGTGCTCACTCTATCAAATACTGCCCACCACTGGGCTTTCTTCCCAAATAATCGAAACATTATTGTCTGATGTTTGCTCGATAGTTTTTCTGGAGTGATTTCAATGTCCCAGATAGTTGTTTTGTTTTGCTTTTATTGAACTGTTCTACTCTTTCTAGACCAGACCCTCAAACTATTAGAAAGCTAGTGTCTGGAAAGAGGTCCATCCTGGAGTTTGGCAGAGCCCGATTAGAAGAAATGCTTAGGAAAATGTCAACAGAGAGACAGACAGCCCCCCCCCACACACACACACCCTACCTCCCATTACTGCAAGCACCAGCTCTATGAATGCAGAGCAATTTCTGCTTGTTCCAGGCAGAGCAGGAGGAGTAGGGGACTCATCAGTGGACTAAGAAAAAAGTTATGGAAAATGGAATTAGTAACTTCACACTCCAGAATCTGTAAAACTTAGTTTCTCTTTCATCCACAAAAGGCAAAAGCCAGGTGGCTTTTGTATTTCCTGCTCTTGTATTTTTCCCAGAAGATCTCTAGTAGGCAGAGCAAATGTTGGGCTCTCACGTGTTCAGACACACTGCTTCCTGGTGGCAAACACTTGTCCCATTTTTACCCCCAGGTAGCCTTCCCTACCTCTTGTAGTGGTGAGCGATCCAAGTCTGATGCAGCTCTAATGAAGAACAGTGTGTTAACCCTGTGTGGTGGGCAGTCTCACCCAGGGATGGATGATATACCTATCAAGCAAAATTATCTCTCACGTCAGTGGTTTGTGAATTAATGTGAAATCCGATTAACATAATGTCAACCCCTGTTAACAGAACTCCAATATTTATAGGAGTAACTGACTTGTGAAGTCTCTTCTTTTACAGCCTCTCCATTCCCTCAACTATGCCACTGAAAAAGAAAATTGTTTTAGCATAATTTGTTTCTTTAATTCATTTTTTCTTTCCACCGAGACCTTCTAATAACCTTCACAACATAACGTTGCCTGTGAATTTCAACAATATTTATAGTGCGGAATGAAAGGTGGTTCTGAAGACTGTCTTGGCTATAGAAAGGAGGTGGGTCTTATTGACAAAGCCCCTAAGATCTCACAATATAGAAGTAATTTTTTTTATTATGGGTGGAAGAGGAATGTCAGGGACGACTGAAAGTTCAAGCTGTTGAGCGCCCCTCTTTTGTCTCTTCTCCCTTTTTATTCCTGAATTATTTTTATCTTCTTTTCCTATCCCCTCACCTCCTCATCTTTCCCTTTCTTTTTGCCTTCTAATCAGATAGGAAACATGACCTGAATTTCCCAGATCACCAAGCATAAATAAAGAAGAAGCTCCTGAAGGAAGCACAGCCATCTGTTCTAAGGCTATTGTCAACTGTGAGCTCAGTAACATGTGTATCATTCCAGTAACCAGATGCGCTGCTCCCTCCTGAGGCCAGGCGTGAGCTGTGTGCGGTTCTTCAGGGAGGCTCTGCTTTGAGTTACTCTCTTATGGCCTATTTAACCTGGGAAGTTCTAAAACTGTAGAGATAACTGCTTTGTGTTTGTTTGTTCATTTGTTTGTTTGGGGGCCACACCCTGCAGTGTTTGGGAGCTACTGACCAGCTCAGTGCTTTAGGGTCACTCCTGGTAGAGCTTGGAGACCGGTGTGGTGCAGGGCATCAACTAATGCCTCCTGCATGCAACGCATTCATTGTTGAGCATGCTCTCTGATCTGCCCTTCATCCTTAAGGATTGTGCCGCTCCTAAAAAAATACTTAAAATATACTGAGAAATGAAGTGGCAGGGGGTGGGGAATCTACTGGAATTCCTTTCTCCCAATTTTCTTAACATAAAATATTCATAGATTTGGAGACAGGCAAGAAGGAATGTGCCAAAAAATATATTGGTTGGGACCAATAACTAGACTTCCAAGACCTCCAGAACCTCAAAGAAACCCCTGACATATGACTCAGACACTGCCAGTGGGGTCTCTCGCTTGGGTCTGCCTGCAGTCCGGATGGCTCATTCGGAGCCACCGAGAAATGCCAAGCATGCTTGTCACAGGCACAGTGTCCCTTTGAGATGCCAAGATAAACACTCACCCAGGGACACATGACCTACAGCGTCCCCATTGTCACAGCCGTGGGACAGAAGTGATGGCCTAGTTCTCTGTTAACAGACCGTGGCCTGGCAGGGCTCCAGGCACTGTGTGGCCAGACCCACACCTCACTCTGCTCCCCGGGTCTCCGTTCCCAGTTCCAGGTCATCTCCTCTCTGCCCCATGACAGCTGGGCTGCTCACACTGCTCCAATTTTCAGATATTTTTCTCCCCTCTGAAATGAATACAATGTGTTTCCAGATCTTAACCAGATCTTGAAAAAATAGCCAACGCCAGGGGATTGCTTTGGTGTTATGGTTGTACGGTTTCCCAGACTTTGAAAGAGACCTGCTTTGTGCTTTTCTGGCAATCACGTGGCCTGTTAAGTTTTCCGTAGACTTTTAAGTCTAAATTTAGGGAAGGCAGTGGGAGAGAGTGCAAGAATAGTTTTATATCTGTGCTGTGCATGTTGCCCACCGTTAGCCTGGGGCAAGGTGAGCTGTCACAGTGTGAGCTGGGATAGGTTGCAGAGGCAGTAGCCCAGGGGGAAGACCCAGCTGGACCCCACTTGGTCCCCTCACTGAGAAATACAAGCAACTACCAAAGGACCAAGGGGGTCCTGGACACTGGGCCCGAGTTTGCTCTTCTAACCAGCAATGGCCACTTCTTGCAGGTCTGTCTGACTCTAACCTTTCCATAAGCAGTCCGGTGCAAAAGGAAGAATCTGCAAAGATGAACTTTACTCTCTGCTGTTGAATAGTATGCTCATGATATAAAAGGAGAGGAACACCAAATCTCCTTGACAGTAGAAAGCTTAGCTACTCAGGAAGTATCCAGGCTAGACAACAAATACTCAGAGCTGTTTTGTTCTGAGTCTTGCTTCTGAGTCTTGAGCTGTCTGGGGCAGCAGTGTGTCCAGGTCTGCATCAGGCACCATCAGGATGACAGCCTCTCCACCACCTCCTCCAAAGCACTGGCCACCATAGCAGAGACAGCAGAGATGAATGTGGAGAAACTGAGACAGGCAGATCAGAGTACCAGGGCAGCAACAAGTATAGTCCTTCCCTAGAGCCCGGCGGGAGGCACAAGTCTCTGAGTCACACAGATGTTTCCGTGCAGGTCACGGGCCAGCATCCAGGGCTCCCCTGGAGGGTGGGTGCACACAGTCTGGCCTCCCTGGACCTCACACTAGCTTGAGTGGGTTCCAAGAATTTGCATACTAAGCAAGTTTCCAAGCTGTGCTGACTCCACATCTTCCCAGGAAAAGCTGTAAGATGCCAGGAGAGTGAGGAGCCCCCCCGAGGAATGAACTGTGAGGGAGGAGGTGGAAGAGTGTAAGATAAAGACCCTTGGGAGGAGAAGTAGTTCAGGGCCAGCGATTCCCTCACATGGAGGCCAGGGGGAAGGTTAAGGCCGGAAATGTGACCCAGGGCTTTAGATATGCCCCTGTTCCTGTCACCTCTGACCCTGCTGGCCTGGCGGCTCACTAGCACTCTGCCACTCCTGCCAGAGTCCCAGAATCCAGGCTGCAGCCACCAAAGTGGACTGATGTAAAAAGAGCCTCTGAGCTTTCACTTTCAGCCCCTGTGATGTGTTTGCATGTAAATAAGAATCCCCTTCACTTTGTAATTTTTTTAAATATTTTTTTTTTACTGAAATTAAGGCACTGTGATTTACATTGTCACTTATAGTTGAGTATCTCCGAACCCACTCTGTTCCAGTACCTTAGCACTAATGTTGCCTTCCCTCCACCAGTGTCCCCAGGCTCTTTCCCACCTGCAGCCTGCCTCTGTCAGGCATCTTTCTAAGTTTGGCTGTTGTACTTTGCATCTCATGCTTGCGGTATCATCGGCTCTGAATTCATATCTTATATCTATACATATGCCATATATGTACACGTATATACCTAAGACACACCTTTGCGCCACAGATGTGCTTGAGGCTGACCCCTCTGTTACCTCTCATCTGTCTTCATACTTTAACGGAGAAAAATTGGTGGGTGGAAATGGAGAATTGTCTAATTCTCAGACAAACAGTACCCCTGTGCGAGTAAGGTGAATAAAATCCTCTTTGACAGCCCAAGAAGATCAGAAGGGCTAAAATCCTCTTTGTCAGCCCAAGAAGATCAGAAGGGCTAGAACCAAGTCTGCTTCCGGGACCTCAGGAGATAAGACTCCCTGGGGAGCGAAGAAAATGGCGCCCTTTGCTGAGTGGTGAAGGTTTCCTGTCGAGAAAGGAACTGAAGCAGAACAGCCAGGGCCTTGTCTTCAGACAAGGGCAGCTGTCAGAGCCGGTCACAGTGGGCTAGGGTCTCTATGTCATTTCCAGGCTGAAACCTGCCCCACTGGCAGGATGCATGCCCCCTGCCCTTCCCCTCTCCCCCAGCCCCAGCCGCCCATTCACCTAGTAGACTGCATCCTACTGTACATACTCCACAATCTGGAGCAAATACTACCCACTTTCGTAGGTGGGTCTGCCCCACCCACCAGGGTCACCCTGCAGCCCTGCCCACCCACAGTCCTCGGGTGATTGTCTCTGTCCTGGTTGCAGATCACCCCTGAGAGTTGGCACTGGGCATCTGCGGTCCTCTTTTCCTTTTAAGTTGATCTTTTTATTTAGGGCAATATGAGAGGAGAGAGAGGGAGAAAATGAAGCACCTCGTGCTGGTGCCTCTGGAATGAGCACACCCTGGGGGGGAAGTTTGTACCACAGGTCATCCAGCACCAGGGCCAGCATCCTTGGGGTCTTGTATGGCATGAAACCCAGAGTGCCATCTCCAGAAATAGCCCAATATTCTTCACAGATATAGTAGTCATCAGGCAGGGCATCACCTCAGATGCTTTCCAGTCTGCCTTGGCATCCACAGAGACAAGTTTTAAACCTTTGATATGGTTTGAGCTTTGAGACCCAAATCACATTACATTCTGGCCTTTTCATTTGGGGGAGGGTTCAAGGAGAGCCTCCCTGATGCATCCGCTGCCCTTTTCCTACAGGAAGCCTATGTCATGGCCAGTGTGGACAACCCCCATGTGTGCCGTCTCTTGGGCATCTGCCTGACCTCCACTGTCCAGCTCATCACGCAGCTCATGCCTTTCGGCTGCCTCCTAGACTACGTCCGTGAGCATAAGGACAATATTGGCTCCCAGCACCTGCTCAACTGGTGTGTCCAGATTGCAAAGGTAAGTTATGAGGGCGCTGGAGAGGCAGGACATGCAGTCACTCCCAGTGGAGCAATCTCTTTGATAATGAGAGCGCTCAGATGGAAGCCTGAAGGAGGAAGAGGAAGCAAAAGCCAGCGATTGGAGCTTCCTGAGGGTGTGTGTGCAAACGCGTGTGTACGTGCACACAGCCTGCCCTTTGGATCACATTGAATTTGTCCTCTTTTGCAACAAATCTATGTCTGCCCCAGTCTCCACTGAAAATCTGCTCATTCAGCTGCAAGTAGACAAAGGTTCTCTTCGTTGGGACTCAGTGTGATGTGTTCTCTAAGTTCTTATTTTTCTGGTATTCTTTTGTTGATGACCATGATGACTGTAGAAAAGGAAAAGTGGTTTAAGAAGGAGCAGCTAAACAAGAGGAAGTGGAAGGAGCGCCCATGGCAGGTGCTGTGTAGGTAGGGCGGGCTGGAGAGGTAATTGATGAATAGAGATTTTTTTGGCCTGAATGGTGTTCCTCACATTCCTATCAATAAGATGAATTTTAAGAGAGACAGAGGCTGGGTGAGCCCCTGCACACAGACAGGAATGGAGCAACCCCTGGCATTTAGCAGCTCATTCTCCTCAGGTAGAATTTCATACGTCAGCTAAAGCTTGTCTTTATTGTACTTGCCGCTCAACTTGTGAAATTCTGTCTTCCTCTAACAATCTGTTTTTCTCCATGGGATGTAACACATTAATGAGATGACATTATGACCCATCACCTCTCTCCTAATGGGGTATGATGTTTGGGGGCATTTCAGGGGCAAAGCCGGAAGGCAGAAGAGTCCACTCAGGCCCAGGTGTTCATTTCTCAGATTGCCCTTGGTTGACAGAAACATCAGCCCCAGAGGGTCACTCAGAATGATGCTTTGGCTGTGCTCCCTCAATGCTCAGCAGGTGTAGAAGGTGACTGAGAAGATGAACCCAGGTGGGTCACTGCTTGGCCAGTAGCTACCTGGGGCACACAGAATAGGGCCACTGGGCATACTAGGTTTCCCTCCTATCGTGATTTCTGAGCCAGAAAGTCAGCTTCCAAAAGGCAGCAAGTCATATTGTGTTCCGGGTCATCCAGCACAGTGTCTCTGTCACAGCAAGGGGGCTCCAGGTACCTGTGGAGAAGAAGCTTCCTCCCAACCCACCACAGTCTGCAGCCCTCACAGAGTCACACCCTCACCACTCAGTAATGGTTCTGGGTCTGGGAGTATGGCCCCGACACCGTGGTTTCCTGAAAATGCTGCTGCTTCCTTATTTTTACCTTTGGGACAGTGCCAGAAGACTGATTCGGGGCCTTGAATACGTGAGGTTTGTCCTCTGCTGCTGAGCTCCATTCCGGGCTTTTATACTTGTTATTTCAGTGTATGAGCATTTGTGTTTCCTGAGGTTGATATGACAAATAATGCAAACGTGGTGACTTACTACCAAGGAAACATATTCTCACAGTTATGTAGATTATAACTACAAAATTGCGATGTAATAAGGGCTTCTTTGCCTGTCAAGGGCTGAGGGGAAGATCCCACCCTGTCTCTCCAGCCCTGGTGGGTCCAGGCATCTCATGGCTCTGGACACATCTCCTCACCTTCTGCTTCTGTCTTCACATGGCCTCCTTCCCATTTTGTCTGACTCCCTTTCCTTTGTCTCAGAAAACAACAGATCCATTAGCCATCACCTGAATCTGGGGTCATTTCTTCATTTCAAAGTCTTTAATAAATTAGGTCTGCAAAATCCTGCTTCAAATAAGGTCACTTTTTAAGGATTAGGTGGCATTAAGTGGAGAGGCCACTCCTCATCCACATATAGTACAGAAGGAATTGGTTGGCCCAGAGAAAGTGGAACTCAATACAGAACTATTCCTATGTCCTGTTACCTGAACCCAGCAATTCTTTTTCAGCTTTCTTCCCTGATTTTCTGAAGCGGGAAATCAAACGTACAGCCCTCCCTTCTCAGGTGACATGTGTCCCATTTCCTTTTGTTCTTAGCACTTAGTGTTCCCTGGGAAATCTGGCCCCAGCCTGTTCACTTGAGTCCACCTCCGCTTGCCCACATGGGAACAGACATAACAGCTCTGTGCCAGGCCAGGCTGCAACCTCCAATGAGGCTCCCTGTGGCTACACCACCCACCAACCTGTGAGGCCCATTCTCAGAGACACCTGGACATCCCCGTCCCTTCCCACATCGCTCATGTCCCTAAGTGACTTTTTATGATAAGTCGATAACCTCAGGAAGTCCTGTCCACACCGAGCAGTTTGCGATTCTGTGGATTCTAGATTAAACCTCAGCTCTGGTGTTTATCACATGGCTTCAGGAGATCTGCTTAGTCCTTTTGCTTCTCCCTTTCAGTGAAGAGTGTTTGCCCTGTTCACCTCAGTGCTGTCTGCTGCTATGTCACATCTGTCACAGGTTCCAGCACCTGCCTGCACACACCAAGGTTTTCCTTCCTCTGTTTCTCTCCCCAAACTGTGGCTAAATTGGGTCTGAGTCAAAATTCACATCTGGCCTAAATCATGGCCTTAATCTAGTTCGGCAATCAGCAGTCATTTTCTTAGAGCTGCATTTCCTGTTCTTGGATCTTCTTTTGCTCACAAGCTTTCCTCCTCTCTCCGGCACCACATGCATTCAAATCTGTGTGGCCCCACATGTCTGCATCAGTGAGCGCTCTTGGCCCTCACTCCCTTTGGATCGCCTTCTCTTACTGTGATATGCAAGTTTCCCCTGCAAGGAACTCAGCTTGACTTGGACCCAGTCCAAGCATGAAGCAGCAGTTCCCGAGAGGATCATCCAGCACCCAGAAGTTCTCTGAGCTAGTGCTTTGTGTAGCAGTATCGGTCTGTTATTTCCATCCACTATGCTGTTGTTTGTCCTCTTTTAGCTTCCCTTCCAGAGACCTCCTCCCACACTGGCTGTGAGCTCTTTGCTAGTGATAGATTTATTTTCCATTCACAAGAGAAACCTTATTATGTTTTATTTGAACAGTTGCAGGGATGGAGTGTCTGTCCCCAGAGGGAAGAGAAAATAATGGTTCCCTCAATATGAAGAGAGAAATTTAATCTTGTGTTAGTGAATATTTATCTAACTATTAAACAGTTTTCTTTTTCAAAGTTTGAAGTGAAACTACCCAGAAACACTTAGTGGCTGACCAGAAACTAAACTCCTGGCATTTTCAAAGTGGAATTTATTGACTTATTAATGTCCTGTGTTGATTCAAAACAGCATGGACTATCTTGGGAAGTTTTCTAAATATTGAAGGAGAATTGTCCACTGTTCTGCATGTTTCTTGACCTTGATAAACTGCTAGAAGGACAAATAAAATTATATCACCCAAGCAAATGGGAAAGGACAAAATAGAGAAGCAATCTCACTAGGACCATGATGAAATTTGGGAGAACAGCAAGTACTTATTCCCTTGCCTAAGGTGAAGGGGATTCTATTCTCCACAGTAGAAAAAAACAAACAACTCAGCCTGGAGTTTCCAGAGACATCATCTGCTTCCCAATGTGGAGGGGTCATAGTTTCCTAAGCTCCAGGCTGGAAGTCTGGGAGCCTCCTCACTTATGACTAATTTAGTTGCTTAAGACAGCATGAGCACTGTTTCTGGCTACATATGCTGGTCAACAGACTCAAAATTATATTACCTGGAACAATAATACTATAAGATAAACTGATCCAAAAGATCCTATAATGATGTCAGTTTGAAAACACTGTCAGTTCCTGCTCTGAAGCTAGACCTTCCCAGCCCTGAAATTATGACTATCTAAACTGGGACTCGGCTCACGTTCCATGCTGCAGGGACACCAGAGCTTTCTTAGAACATGACCCAAATGAATGTCTCACAGAACTGAGATTCTAAGCATTTAGGCAAATTCTTGAGACCAGGGACCAGGGAAGATCCACCATATGGCTGTCGGGAATAAAGAGGCTTACAAAACTAAGTGAATGTATGGACACCACTCTCTGGTCATAACTTCATAAGAAGCAAACCTAGGAGAGACGCCAAAATGTTTCCAACCAGAAAGATCTAGTCTCCCTGTATATGCAATGCTAGCTTTGGTGCAAATACATTTTGAAAATTCTGGGGGACAGAAGAGTCAGTGGCAGCAGGCCTAAGCCGACAAATCCATTAGTTATTCAATATTTCAGTTATTTGGAGATTTTTTCACTTTCACTGTTTCACAAAAGATTATAGTCAAGCAAATCAGAAGTTTCCAAACATTTGGAATAAACTTTATCCCAAATAAAGTTCCCCAACATATTCCCAAAACTTAGTCCCTCCCCCTTCTCAGAAAGAAAAAAATAAAAGACAGAATCCTTCAGGAAACCTATCTCCTTAAAGATAACAGAAAGTATAATTGTACTTATGGCTCCCACCACCCTCAGAGGGCGGTTTGAAAAACCATTCAGGAAATACTGATCTAAATGAACCCTTACAATATGTCATTTAAAAGCCAAATTTGCTGAACTATTAAGCATGTTTATTAACTCATAAACATTTCACCAAATTATTTCTTGAGCTTTTATATACTTGTATTATTTAGCAGGTAAAATATATATCTATAATCTGTATCTGTGTGTGTGTGGGGGGGGGATGGGGGTGCATTAGACGGTTTTGATTTGGTGGTCATACCTAGCAGTCCTCTAGGCTCTGTGCTTGCTATAGCAGTGTTTGTGGGGGATTGAAGAAGGCGAGTGCCTCACTAAGTCCAAGATCAAAATTGTGTATCCCAAACTTGGCTTCAGCTAAAGGAAAGTGGATTGATGTGGAGCTAACAGTACAGAAACAATGTCATAGGTCAGAAACTGAGAGGGACTCTGAGGAGAACGGGACACCCAAGGACTCTGGGGAGGAAGAGCTGGTCCTCCCTGAGCCAGGGGCTCAGTGCACCCATCAGTCAGGAGTGAGATATCACCCAGCACACCAAGAGTTCTGGGGAGTGGCTCACAAAGAGGTTCTCAGTCTCCGCAGAGTTTCTGCATCATCGTTCCAAAGCCGTGTCTCCCATCCCTTAGTTATAAGTAACTCACGGGGTCTCAAATTAATGAGCGGTAAAAGTCAGGCCCCCTTACTCCCAAATCTGCCTTTTCTGTCTTGTTCCGACAGGTTTGTTTTTTCCTTTTTCTAACTTTTCTGTGGGTTGCTCTCAGGGTGGGTGGGCTCCGCTGTTGATGAACACAGTCTGCATCCTCCCCTCTCCAGCTCTGTTCCCATGCCTCAGGATGGGTCTTAACTTAGAACAGGACTGGATCCCTGTCTGGGGCACAAGAGCTCTGGATGTCTCATTCCCAGGAAACAGCTTCAGGTGAAACTCAGCCACACGACACCTTCTTCCACGCATGTTGTGGCAGAACATCTGCAACATAGTTGAAGCAAAGTCCCACGTTTGACTTTTGTACAAAAGACAAATAGGACTTTACAAATGCCCTTTTAATCTTGTTATTTATTCAAAATTCACCCTAGCTACCCTGTAGTGGTTCACTGGAATAAATACACTGAGATCAGTTCTCCCGAGGCCCTCAGAAATCAGGAAACAAGTTTCCCAAGTGGCCCCACTGGGGACTGAGCTGACATTGCTTCCTGCGATCCTGAGAGTTCATAAGCACTAACATACCCTTATCTTTGGTGACTGGTTAAACTATAACTGTGGGGCACAGAGGTGGCCTTTCAAATAGTCTTTATAGTGTGGGACAGAGACGATGAAGAGGACTTTATCTAAGTCTAAATAAGTCTAATCTTGTGGTCCCCAAATTATTCAATGTAAATCCACAATCCTACCGCCCCCACTGATGGCCTCTTTTGCTCTCCATTACAGCGGGTTAGTATAAAACCTTCTCATTCACAAGCCTTCTCTGAAGACTGATTTCCTGAGAAACATCATAATTTATTGAGTTCCTCTGGTCCTTAACAGCCTAAGATTTGGGGGTGGAGCTCGGTTAACTCACTAGATTAGCACAGTGATATGGATTCAGTGTCACGGGGCCAAGGAGCTGAGTATCTGGTTTTTTGATTATTTTTATTTCTTTTTTAGTAGCCCTGGAGGCCTCAGGGAAATCAGGCGAGTTTCCTGGAGGCTTTAGTAGGGAATTCAAGCCACAGTCCTGATGAGTGAGAACTCAGGGATTTGATCTGTGAGGCAACGTCCCTGTCCTCCAGGATCTCTGGGTCCTGAGGCACACAGGCTCCAGCTCAATGCGGCTCACTTGCTCGAAGGAGCTCAGCACTGCGTGAGACAGTTGTCAGCCCTGTCACCATCAGCCACTCATTCACTCTTCAACTAGCTGGAGTCAAATGTTATTACTTACTCATTTCTTTATCCACAGACTTTAGTAAAATACTATTACTTGTTCCTTAGAAAACTTTAGTAAAAATGTACCTGTGTGCTATCTTCTTTCTGTTAGGCATTTGAAGAGTTGGAATGAAGATTAGTTAATGGAGCTTTCTGATGTCCCTCTTGGTCTTAGTGAATGTTCAAAAATAACAAATTTAATTTTTTAATATTTTAAATGATGAAGTTTTTTCCTTCACTATATTTTAGGCTGTTATAATAGTGTTAAAGTTGACTGTATTAATGTACAAAATCACAACCACCCACCATGACCAGCGTACCCACAAACCTACACCACCTTTCCTATTTCATGCCCATGTGATCTTCTTTCCCCTTCTCTTCTCCCCTCACTGTCCATCAATAAGCTTTGTTATCTGTGGCTAAACATTTATATTTGTTTGGTACCGTTTCTTTGTCTCCTCTCTCTATATTTCAGATGAGTACGATTATCCATCACCACTATCCTCCCTCTGCTGGTCCCTCTGAACATGATGCCCTCGAGTCTCACTTACACTGATCTCACTGCTTTTTGTGCTTGTTTTCTCGTGCAGAGCATATTCCATCAGGTTCATAGACATCATCATTTCTCTACCTTTTTCATTCGTTAATGGACAGTTGAGTCCTTTTCATATCTTAGATACTGTTCTAAGTGCTACAGTGAACATAGACACACATACCTCTTTTCAAAGTAATGTTTTTGTATTTGGGTGGTAGGGTCCAGGAAATTGAATAATTAAGCCATATGATAATCCCATATTTTTTCTCTTGAGAAGTTTCTACACTGCCCTTGGTAGAAACAGAACCAGATAACAAGGAGCAAGTGAAGATTCCTTTCTCAGACATTCCCACCAGCACCAGTAGTGTCTGGTGGGAGGTGATAGCTTATCATTACTTTGATTTGCATTGCCCTTTAGTCAGTGATGACAAGCACTTTTTCCCATGCTGTTTAATTAGGCATCTACATCTCCTTGGGGAAGTGGCTCTTCATCTTTCTTTCCCAGTTTTTGATGGCATTATTGTCTTGTTGTTGTTATTGAGCTTTGTGTTTCATATATCATAATTATGAACCCCATATCTTATATGTGGTGTGCAGATATTTTTACCATTCAGTAGGGGCTTTTTTTTATGTAGGAATACTGCTATTTATACAGCCACTAATTAGCTGATTGAATTGGGCATGAACTCCACCTTACTTTTTTTTTCATTTTTTATAATTTTATTTATTGAATCACCA
>JAOXYA010000037.1:10897-31522 GCA_028565675.1 Sorex palustris | reverse complement strand
GTATTTGATATGCCAGACACAGTAACAACAAAAGTCTCCAATGGAGACGTTACTGGGCCCGCTCGAGCATATATGTATATATATATATATATATATATATATAATATATCTTTATTTGGAGGAATTAGGCAACACTCTGAGTTTACTCCTGGCTGTGCTCAGGGATCATTCCTGAAAGTGCTCTGGGGAGTATATGCAGTGCTGGGATCAAGGTGAACTGGGAGTGTGCGAAGCAATTATCTTACCCCCTGCAATATCTTTTTAGCTCTAACTTCTATAATTAAGATGAATAAATCTGACCTTCTGTTTTCTCCTCCCTTACCCTTTAACTGTTGTTGTACAGGTACACCAGGGATTGCATACTTGGTTATGGTGTACCAGGAGTTATTCTCTCTCTCTCTCTCTCTCTCTCTCTCTCTCTCTCTCTCTGTCTCTTTCTGTCTCCTCTCTCTGTTTTCCCTCATAGTTCTCTAAATTTTTCAATACAAACTATTTTGCTTCACTAAAATAAAACCCATAATGCTAATTGGATGAGGCTGACTATGCTCTCATCCAAAGGGAAATTTTTGTTTTGTTTTTTGGGGGGTGTAACCCCCAAAACAAAACAAATCCTGAGTACACCAAGTGGTGCTCAGGATTTACTCCTGGTTCTGTGCTTAGGGGTCACTTCTGGAGGGCACAGGAGACCATACAGGATGTGGCATTCGAAGCTGGTTGGCCATGTGCAAAGCAAATGCCATACCCATATACTATACTCCAGGACCCCAATGGGAAATTTTATTCACTGTTTAAAGGACAATGACTATTTCTCCTTTGTTTTAAATAAAGAGTTATTTTGTACAAATCCTTGTTACTAATTTAAAGTGCTGCCTTCTGCACGGTCATGGCAGGTCATACTGGTATAAATTTCTTAACTAATTAGAAACTTCTTCATTGTGATTCCAAGCTTAGGATAGATCAGATACTATAGAACTCAGATTTCAGAACATTTTGGAACCATTATGTATTCTACTACCTCTGATTCATTAGTAACAATGTCTCCTCTTGTTCGAGGACAACTATATGTCTGTAGAAATTTCTTGATGAAAAACACATTTTTCCTTTTAGTTAGAAAAGGTTTTGTTATAGAAGAAAGCAAGGTTGGTTTTAAAAAATTTTATTTTGAATAGTCAGAATTTTCTGGTTTTCTTAGTTGTTTTTTATCATAAAACTACCTTGGAGCTGATTAGTTTTGAAAAAAATCTTCCTTGATAATTATCCAAAGAAAATGTGAAAATTTTCTTGTTTGATGATGGTAAAATTTAATACCCTGTTATCATGTTCAAAAAAGTGAGCAACATTCCAGGAAGAAATGAATTTGAGGGAAGACTATTTTAAAGGCTGAAAACATTTTGTTTTCCTCGTAAGAACAACAAAATAAACTTGATATTAGCATAAAATTATAGATTTTGTAAAATGAAGGAGTCCACTATATCACTGTCTTTCTGTTGTTCATCGATTGCCTCGAGCAGGCCCCAGTAATGTCTCCTTCGACCTAGCCCTGAGATTTTAAAATGTGCCACATTTGAGGCTTTCAGGGTAAGGTGAATGAGACCCATAATTGTTACTGGTTTTTGCCATATTGAATATGCCATAGGGTGTTTGCAAGACTCTGGCATGTGGGCAGGATACTTTTGGTAGCCTAAGAACTAGACAATAAGATGTTGTGTGGTCACAAATGCGGCTGCATGCTTCCAGGAGCAGGGTTTTAGAGTCACTGGGTCTTGGCCGTTGATGGGATTACATGGCAGCGGGGGCAGTTGGTGGGTGTAATGCCTACATACTGGAAGATGGGGAATCTGGGTGGAGGAGGCCCCAGTCCCCATCTGAGCAGGCTTGGATATCTGTTTTTATTTATTTATTTATTTATTCATTTTACTATTTTTTTCAGTTTTTATAATTTTATTTATTGAATCAGCATGAGAGCAGTTACAAAGCTTTCAGGTTTAAGTCTCGGTTGTACAATGAAACACCCGTACTTTCATCAGTGCCCATTCTCCACCACCAAAAACCCTAGTATACCACCATCCCACACCCTCCCCCTACCTGTGGGGCAGATTATTTCCACATTACTCTCTCTCTACTTTGATGACATTCAATATTTTGACACCAGACCCACCATTATTATTTGGGATTTTACCGCAACACTCAGATCTGCTGAAAAGGCAACAGTAGACAATTTGTTTTCTATTGCTGGTTATGAATAACAAATGATATAGTGTGGCTGCAGTAGTGGCTGCGCAATTTTGAAATTCTAATAATTAAATGTGGAGGGATTTCTGCCAAAACCTGCTGGGTTCCGAGATTTGTTCCTGAATCTCTGGTACATGGCCGTTAAGCAGCTTGATCAGGAGTCAGAAAGGCTGTTCATGGGCGGTGACTCGAGGTCTCATTGGGAGGGGAGGAAAGGACTGGTTCCACCCCCATCCCGTGAGGCCCCATGTGTCTCGTTACTGAGGGCCCAGACCTGACCAGTGGCCTCTGAAGGATGGCAGCCACTGAGCCGCCTAGAGGTAGCAGGTGGAGGGACAACACCCTTTCCCCCCTGGGATGGCCCAGTGACAGTAACCTACTGGTGGGGTCCAGATGTATTTCTGCCAAAAGCCACTGGGTTTCAAGATTTGTTTCTGAGTCTCTTGGATCATGGCCGTTAAGCAGCTTGATCAGGAGCCAGAAAGGCCATTCATGGGCGGCAACATGGGGTCTCGTTGGAGTGGGGAGGAAAGGGCCGGCTCCACCCCCATCTCTTGAGGCCCCATGTGTCTCGTCACTGAGGGCCCAAACATGATTGTCCAACGGCCTCTTGAGGATGGCGGCCACGAAGCCGCCTAGGGGAAGCAGGCAACAGTAGGGTCTTTTGATTTTGACCTTTGACCTGAGAGGATTTTTATCTCTCAGCTCTCAGTTCTGCTCTGTTGCTCTGAGAGTCTGTATTACAGTACCACACAGTTTTTATTGGTATAGCTTAATAGTAGAATTTACAGTTAGGAAAAGAAATTTTACTTCCCATATTATTTTCTCCAAGGATTTCTTTAGCTGAAAAAACTCACAAAATTTAAAGAAGAGGATAGGGATAGAGAAAGGCTGACTGGTAAATGAAAAGTCTTGCATGTGACTTAATTCTGTAGATGTGCAATTCAACATAGTCAATGTGTGTATAACTGAACATAATCAATCATGCATGTGCAATAAATTGTCCATACTCGTACAACATTGTACATAGAATATGCACCATCCATGTGTGTGTAGCTCTACATAAACTGTGTGTGTGTAACACCACACAGTCCATGCACATGTGTGATTTCTACACCATCCATTTGTGTTACTAGGTAATTCATGCATACAGCCCTACACAGTACCTTCCATAGAGGAATTCTTTAGGAAGTGTGCAGTGAAGTAATTCACAAAAGTGGTACTGGATGAAAACAAAGAGAGAAATAAAGTAGGAGAGAGAGAAAGCAATCTATTGCCTATAAATGAGAATGCAGCTGTTGAGTCTAATCAGGTGAAAAGGCAAGAAAAGGTAGTCCTAGTAAAGAGGGAGGGGAAAGTAGATCTTTTGAATGGACTCATAATTAGATCATAACTAGAGGCCTTATTCTGTTACAAAACCACAGCGACCACTAGAGAACTCAGTAAGGGGCCTGTGAATCAAAGAGCACTGTCGCTGGCAAAGAGGCTGTGAGTGGGGGGCCAGAGGGAGGGGGTAGGAAGGGCATGAGCCGTCCTCTGTTGGGGCAGCGTTTTCTCTGTTCACCCTCCCTCCCTCAATAAGAATCCCCACTTGGAACTTTCAGAACCTGCCAGCTTTGTTTTGTGGGGGTGGAGGAGGCAAGAAGTGAGTCCTGTTAGTTTATATCCTGATGCATGAGAAATCTTAGGAAAAGAAGCTTAAGTCCAGCAGCAGCTTTAAAATTCAGAAGTTTTTTAGATAGTACAATGAAAATGAGAATGTGAGATAAACTATTTTTGTTCAATAAAAGAAGGACATTAAAACATTCCAAAATGGCCTCCAAAGATTAATTTCTCAATAAGCATTATAAAAGCTTACTTTTGTATGACTGGTTATGCTCAAGAGAGACTTTTAAAAAAAAAATTTCACTTGGTGAGGCAAGCTAACTAATCATCACACCTAAGATCTGTGCTAAAGGAAACAAAGAAAGTGCCAGAAGAAAATTGGAATTCATCCATGTCTATCCCATGCGATTGCAGTAAAATGCAGATCCCTTCAGAGCTACCAAAAAAATAATAATCAGAGAGCAAACCATTTATTCCCATTCAGTTAGCTTCTGTGAGCATGTTTGTGCTGTCCACTCTTGCTGGAGAGTTTTCTAGGATTAACTTTTGGAAATGTTGTCTGCTCTCCTGCCTGAAAGAGGAGAGCAGAAAAACCAACAAGAGGAGAGCATCCGGGGCAGAGGAACCCACAACTCTGGCCTTTCTGACCTCGCCACTCCCTAAGGCAGTAAAAGTACCACTGAAGGAAGGCAGAAGCCCAGGCCAGGAGCAGCCCAGCCCGCCCAGTGCTTGTGCACTAGATGGCCGACAGGCTGTGGAGTTCCAGTCGCTTGAATTTTATCTCTTATTACTGTGATACTGACTCAGGAGGTTGTGGTAGGGGGAAGCTTATGGCACCTCAGAAAATCAGTTGCTTTTTTTCAAAAGAGAGAGAAAACCCAGTGATAAAAATCTTCATTATAGTGAATGGAGTAAGACCGGCACAAGAGTGGCCTGTGCCACATAGAAGAGGGGAAGTGAAAGTTTTGTCTTCCCATGTGGAAGAAATGAGGGCAGACAGGGAAGGGTAGGCCAGCCAGGGAAGTTGAAGCCAGCCAGGGAATGGGAGGCCAGGCAAGGAAGAGGAGGCCAGGCAGGGAAGGGGAGGCCAGGCAGGGAAGTTGAGGCCAGCCAGGGAAGAGGAGGCCAACCAGGGAGGGAGGAGGTGCAGGGAAGGTGAGCACCGGGCACAGACAAGCAGCCCCAAAAGATCTCCAGCCCCGTCTCAGCCACTTAATTTCTGAAGTGAGTGAAGAAAAGTGAATTTGTCAACAGCAAGATCTATCTTCCTTTATTTGCCTTTTGCCATTCAACATCAAATATTACATGTTTCAAGGTTCAAGTGAGCATGTCACCCAGAGCAGTTTGCAGACCGTGCGTGGGTTGCCTCTCTGGTGCTCACACAGCCTTGCCTGTGGGTGTTGAGGCTGGAACTCCCACTGGAGCAGGGGCTCTGTCTTCATGAGCCCGCATGAAGCAATAGCTCATCTTGTTCCTGCTTGGCTCCATTTTAGGGCATGAATTACTTGGAGGATCGGCGCTTGGTGCACCGTGATTTGGCAGCCAGGAATGTTCTGGTGAAGACCCCACAGCATGTCAAAATCACAGACTTTGGGCTGGCCAAACTCCTTGGTGCTGAAGAGAAGGAATACCATGCAGAAGGAGGCAAAGTAAGACATCTCTCTTGCCAGCAGGGACAGTTGGGTGTGAGGAAAATCTGAGATGTCCCTTTCTCTGGTAATGGGAGCTAAGGGGAGTAAGGGGAGGGAATTTTCTGGGAGGCCCATGGCTGAATCATCTAGGAGGCTATAGAGATCCGCTACAGTCTGAGACCTCCACCAAGGTTCGACATTTCCCTTTAGAGGAGCTATTGGGAAATGCTACACCAGGGTGGCGTGTGCCAGGGAGGTTATAGTCTTGCTAGTGTTCACGTGCCACATAGACTTCACTCTCTCCCATTACTAGCCTTGATTGAGCCATTTTCCTCCTCCAAGAGATGCTGTAGACTCCCTTCCACCAAAAAGGAAAGAACTCTGCCAACAGGCCTCAGGACACAGCTGAGCAGGGATGCCTTCCTGACATGCAGATACTGAATACGCATGGTGAACAGCTGGCCCTGTCCCCTGTCTGCTGAGGAACCACAGATCTCTTCTCCAGTGTTATGACACTGGCTGGGCTTGTGGAACAGCCTCGTTGTTGTCTGACTGACCGGGCGCCTGTTCCTCCAGCTGGGAGCCACAGCCAGGCTGTGATGTAGATGGAGTAGGGTGGCCTTTTTCTTAGACTTTTGTCATTTGAACAGTGCAGTTTATTTTTTTTAACAGAGGGAAGCTAATAGTTGTCTCTTTACTTATCTCCTATCATTCCAAGGTGCCTATCAAGTGGATGGCTTTGGAATCAATTTTACACCGAATTTACACCCACCAGAGTGATGTCTGGAGCTATGGTGAGTTGACATTAGATGTAAATAGATTTTCACCGAGGCTCAGCTGGCTGGGCTTGTGATTTATGTTATTTGCTCTGCCATCTGAGAACTTTCTGGCAAGATGGTGACCAATAACATTGTAACTGTTGGTGTGTGTCCATCACACTAAGTAAATGTACCCAAAAAGTCCAGTCTAACTCCATACTAAACATCACCCCGGGCCAACCCTCAAGAGAAAGGGTAAGGGAAGAGAGGAAAAACTGAACTCAAAAAGTGCCTCCACCCGCTAAATCAGGCCAAATTTTTGACACTTTCCTATGGACCTAGTTTCAGAAGAGAATTTTGGGAGAATTCTGGGAGTTTCAGTAGATTTTGGGAGGAGTTCCTCTCAGAGGACACAGGACTTGTGAAGGCCTTATTCTGGTCCTGCTCTTTGCTTTAGCAGATGGAATCATTTGTTTCAGGGTAGACCTGGCAAACAGGTATATGTGAGAAAAATAAAACAAGGGAAAAGTTGGCTATTGCCTGATGTGGCAAGAGCCTCTCCTGAGCGCCCATGCCTCCAGGCTCCACTGTGGCCTGCACAGGCCAACTCAGCTCCTCCCCAAACACACCATCCACACTCCACTCTGAATCCTCTCTACAGGGGCCATGTATTTTCAAAAAGAACCAAGCTCTGAGCACTTCCAGAAATGGTCCCCAAACAAACAAACAAAAATCATTTAGGGGATTGTATATTTAATATCTGTTGCATAGATATTTGTTTCCTCATATTCCAAATGCACCTTTTTATTTCATAGGGTAACCATCTGTCCCTTCTGCTAGAAAGAAAAATTTACAAAGACAGAGATCTTTATGAATAAGTAATTCAATATTCTGCATAACCTTGTGAGCTGAATTATCTGTAATGCATGAACTAGAGAGGAAGATAAAGCTATTCTGTTGCATGGTTATTTTTCAAGATGTGCCTTCTGTTTCCACCCTTGGGTCTTACGCAAGGGGACCTTCATGTCATCACCCTGACCCCAGGCTTCTCTCCCTTCTACCTCTCAGCGGCATCTACCAGATCTCCAAAATGGCCTCTCTTCAAATTTACATATTTTCATTTATACCCTGGAGAGAAGGAAAAACATATGTCTTTAAACTCTGTTCAAACTTTTCTTCTCTGCTTCAATTTTTTAATTTCCCAAGTAGGCTCCAGAAGTCAGAACCCCTGATGGTGGTTGAAGCCACAGACAGGTGGTCCTGCCGCCCTGTGGACCGTGTTCTCCCTCCAGGTGTGCTGCGGTCAGTGGATGCACACTGACAGCCCACACCTGTTGCAGAGATGGAATGACCATCAACTCAGTAAACCGAGACCTTTGAATAATGACAGCCAATAGCAGAAAGTCAGCGTCACCCTAACAGTCATGTGTTTCCCTTCCTCCACCTTCAGTGGAAACTGTCCCATTGAAAGAATGTGAGCTGCTGTCGTGGCCTAGAATTGTTGGACTGTGAACATGAAATTTTGCCTTAAAGACATTTTCATTACTCTACTCTTCAGTCCAATATATGAAAAAGTGTAATCAGTTAAGCATCTGTAAATTCCACATTACAGTGGAAAATAAGAGGATTCATCCCACCATTCAGTCTCACACATCATCCACCACCTTCTCTCCTTTTCCCTCTGATCTGAAACCCAAGAGAAGGGAAGCTGTTGTACATGTTTAAACACATGTTCAAACTAAGGTAGATAATGATTGATTGACTTCATAGACCCTAGAAATAAGATTTTCTTCTTTCTCCAAGGCCATATGAACTAGTTAGTAGAAAGGGACAGAAAAGTATTTCCATCCTTTTACAATCTTGCATTCTTTATAGTTAATATAAGTCACAATGTTCTGGAAATGTCCTCTAAAATACCCAGACATATCTATGATAATGTGCCTCAAGAATCGAGGTCTAAAGAAAGTCTTTGGACCTATGGCAGGTCAGTAGATTGCAAGGGTCCTGTGTCTGCCCACACCTCATGTTACTGGGAACCTGTCTCCTTTTCACCCTGATTGTCACTGGGGCACCATAAACATCCTGACTGACTCGGTGGGCACCAGAAACCTACAGCATTTTTCTTTCTAGAAAGAATTTCATCTCTACAGGCTTTACTACAGCTTTGACTTTTTCAGAAATCATGATTGAGTTTAAAACATAGGTTTTCAATATTTATCATAAGGAGAATTTTCTTTGTTGTTTCTAGGATTTGTTGCTGTTGTTAAAGACTCATATCTATAGTCTTGTTTGTAGTCTCTATCTATGGAATAAAGAAAGCTGCCCCAGGCAACACACATAAAGGCTGCTGAACACTGGCCACAGAACCAGTGATGTCCAGTAAGGCATCTCCATTATTGCTGACTCATGAGTGACCTCTGCATCCTCTAGGAGTCACTGTTTGGGAGCTGATGACTTTTGGATCCAAGCCTTATGACGGGATCCCTGCGAGTGACATCTCCACCATCCTGGAGAAAGGAGAGCGCCTCCCGCAGCCCCCCATCTGCACCATTGACGTCTACATGATCATGGTCAAGTGTGAGTGACCCCTAGGCCATCCAACCTGCACAGCTGGACCTCGGCACCCAGGATGTCTGGTGCCTGCAGAGGTGCTGCTGCCTTCAGAAAAATGGTCCAGACGTCCAGTTTCCCCAAAGAAGAACATTCCTGTCATCCCTGAAGGAAATCTCTCAAGTCTAGACACACTCTAACACCCTCTTGCAGTTTCTTTAAAAAGAAGTTGCTTCACTCACTGAACACTGACTGACCTTTGCTCCTATAAAGCAAATAAGTAAAACAAAGCTGCCATAAGCCATTAAACCAAGTATTCTATTATTTGAGTCGGTCCATTAAAAGAAAAAAACTGTCCCACATTTTGAAACCTGTTATCAGACAGACTGAATGTTTGTAAATGCCTAACATTGAGTAACCACAATCAGCAGATAAAAATCAACATTTATGTTCTTATTTAAACCTTTCAGAAATGAGGTCTTCTGCATAAGTAAACTTTTTAATCCAAATAGAGTGTGTTACTTAAGTGATACTACCATACTGTTATTTCACAGCACCCTGCTTTTGGTGGATGCTATAGGCAATGTTACACATACAATGAGCATCTACCTATGAAAGGAACATGCTAAAGCTGAGTTCACAGAAATGTCAATGCCTTTCTGAACTTTGGAGCACAGAGGTCAACTATTTTAATTCACTAGCTCTGGGCTGAGGAATTGGGAATCTAGAGGTTACATGATTTGTCTAAGGTCACATAGCAGTCTGACCAAAAATAGCTTGACATCCTAATGATAGAAAATAAACATTAACCCTCAAGAGGTCCGAGGATTTCCAGTTGGTAGCTCTTCCTCTGATCTGTTTAATGTAGACCGAACCCTTACGTAATCAGTGGCCTCTTGAAGCCTTCTCCTGTGGAAGTCCCCCAAAACACCCACCACCCATGTGGCAGGATGACTGTGCATATGACCAGTGAAAACACCCGCATGATTGGGTGGAATCTCCATATTTTAGATTGCTCTAAATTTAATCTGGTTTCCAGGTCTCAGAACGTCTGAATGAGCACCAATGAGGATATTTTCCAAGTGAGGACCTAGAATATGACTGTGTTCTACCATGTCTAGACACCTAGAACACAGATATGGTAATGTCTCATGATTAGAGAGTTGACATTATTGGTTCCTGCAGTCATACTGCTGCACCATCACAGAGGCAGTAGTGCCAGAATGCCAAAGAGTAGGGGATGTTAGTATCTCTCCAGTCTGATGTATCACATTATTATGGGCTTTCTTTGATTTTATTTTCTATTCAGGCACCATGATTTACAAAGTTGTGCATAGCATTTAAATAGCTAGCAAGCAATTTTCCCAAGAATAAAAAGCCTAGCACAAAGATCTGGTAGATTTTGTTTTGTTTGGGTTTGGTTTTTTATCATTATTTGGTTTCAGGGGATCTCCCCACAAAGACCCTCTTTATCATGTTTCTTGAGTTTTAATGGTCCTGTTTTCCTGATTGCTCTCCAGGCTGGATGATAGATGCAGACAGTCGCCCAAAGTTCCGTGAGCTGATCATTGAATTCACCAAAATGGCTCGAGACCCCCAGCGCTACCTTGTCATCCAGGTATAGCTAAACTTTCATGGGAAAAGTTGCTTTTACAAGTCCCAGAGTTGTGGCCACTGCTCCCTAGGTCATCTGACTAAATCGCCCAGTGTCTGCAGGCAAGGTCAGTTCATGCCCAAGCATGAGTGAAGCCGATGTGTTCACCTGCTCCACTGACGGTGTAGTTCCTGTCCAGACTGTACCCGTGCACACCAGACCGAGGTGCTCTCCAAATGTTGGTTGGCTAACGCCTTAAGTCAGTAAGATGAAGAAGTGGGCTTTGGTGTCTGTCTGGCAATGCTCAGCTTTAGATCCCTGACACCACACATTAGATAAACAAAACCAAACACACAGGGTAGTATTGAAGATTCATTGAAAAGCAAAATACATGGAATCCCGGAATCCCACCCAAAGGTGTTGCTCTGTAGTTCCAACATATGTGAAGGGGTATGGAGAGATGAGATACAGCAACAAGGCTTCTTTGCTCAGGGGCCAATCACTCAGAGTGTTTTGGTGGCTGAGAAGTTGCTCTCCACACACTCCACCCAATACCTCAGACTCTAGTCCCAGATTTAGGCTACCACCCATGTTTCTGACATTGCCCTTTTTTTAAAAAAAAAATTATTAAGGAACTGGGATTTACAAAGTTACTGATAGTTGAGTTGACTGACATTATGTTTCCACATCCTGCTTCAGGGGTGGGTTCAGATGTGAGAGTGCCTCTTGGGTGCAGAAACCCGCTTTACTCACGGGGTGAATAATTTCTGCTGTGGGAGAGGGTTCCCAAGTGGTGCTCAGAGATCTGGGGTCACTGTCAGCCCCTGATGCCAGTGGCTCAAAGAAAGGGCAGGAGGGTGCATTGCTGCTTAGACTATGCAGTGTTGGGGACCACCAGGGGCCTTCCAGGGATGCCTGGCGCCTCCTGGACCACATTTTGCAGTGCTCGGGGCCTCCTGCCTGCACCCTGTGACACTCAGGAGACAGTCTGGTACCAGAGGTCAGTCGTGGGATCACCATGTACACATCCTGCACCTCAACCTATCATGATCTGTCTGGGCCCTATGATTTATTTTTTAAATCAAAGGATACAAGGCAGGAGATTCCAGGTGAATGGGTGTGTAAGGCAATATACAGGGAGGGACTGCAGAGCTTCCCTGGCCTCTGGGGGCACCATCCTTCCAGAAGCTTCTCCCAGTCACTAACTCAAGAGCTCCTGGAAGCTCATCCTTTCAGAAAGCTAATAGGGTTCACTTCATAGGTTGGATTGCAGCCTTGGTTAGTCTCAGGTTCACTGCATAGGTTGGATTGCAACCTTGGTAAATCTCAGGTTCACTGCATAGGTAGGATTGCATCCTTGGTTAATCTCAGGTTCACTGCATAGGTAGGATTGCAGCCTTGGTTAATCTCAGGTGCACTGCATAAATCAGATTGAAGCCTTGGTTAATCTCAGGTTGCTCACCCCTGCCTGAGGGTTTCGGGGCACCACTAAAATTTCCAACCCGCTAACCATGGGATTGGTGCTGCTGGGGAGTGACCTCATTGGCTGGTTCTTTCAGGGAAATTACATCACTAGTCACAAAAGACTCCAGGATCTTTCTTAGCTCACTGGAAAATCCAAGTTTTGGCACCAGGAACAGGATCAAAGGACAAATATTTGTTTCTTATAAATCATAAAATCTCAACACCTAGCTGCGCAGCACACTTGGTCAAAGGTGTTGGTGCAGCTGTTCTGCTGCCCCACAAGCTGTGAGCATCTCATGCCAGAGACTTTCAGATGCCAAGGAATTGTACTACTTTAATTTGAGGTGGTAGCTACAGGAAAACAATGTCAGAGAACCAATGAGATGTTACTGTAATAAACTGACCAACATGCGGACACCCGCTGACAGTGCATGCCAGGAAGAAGACTTAGAGGGCCATTTTCCCCTTTCTTTCTGTCATTTAGAAGGCTTGGCTTACTGTTAACTTTAGTGTCAACCTCCACAGCTTTGATATGTAAAGTTGCTGTACCTTCCCTGGACCTTCATAATGTCTCAAAAAATCTCTACCTCAGGGGGATGAGAGAATGCACTTGCCGAGCCCTACAGACTCCAACTTCTACCGAGCCCTGATGGAGGAGGAGGACATGGAGGACGTCGTGGATGCTGATGAGTACCTGGTTCCCCAGCAGGGCTTCTTCCACAGCCCATCCACCTCCCGCACGCCCCTCCTGAGCTCCCTGGTATGGAATCTTTATACACCCTCAAGCTGTATCTGCAAGTTTGAGCTGATTGAGTTATGAAGGAAATGCTCCTCCTGCAGCTGGGCTCTCTGATGAGAGACCAGTGGGTTTTTATCCAAGTGGTAAAGCTATGTCTGAGTTAGTTGTATAATTATTCCATTTTTAAATTGATACATGTATTATTTTATCACTTTGCAATAACTTGATTGTAATCATTTTAGGACCACTAAGGAGCACAATTAAATCAAAAGTAAAAACCTGATTTTTTTTCAAAAGGTAGTAAGCCAAGACAAAATTAAGCACCTTTAAGTAGATCCACTACACAACCTCCCCTCCTCAGCGAGGAGCATGAGAATTGTGCAAGTGTACAACTTGCTCTTTTTTTCCTTTTCTTACCAGAGTGCCACCAGCAACAATTCCACCGTGACTTGCATTAACAGAAATGGGGTATGTACACACACTCAATAAACAGGAATCCCTTGGAGTTCTGAGCTAGTGTACATTGACCCAGGTGATCTTCATTATCTCCCTGTGTGGTTTCTTCCCCTTGTGGGTCCCTCACCCTGCCCTGAGGCCAGTCACTAGCTGTCACCTATCACTGTTGTGATAAGGGTGTTCTTACTTGCAGCACCCTAGGAAGCTGGTAAAAATACAGATTCTCAGAGCCTGCTCTGGCCCCCAGCTCTGTCAGGGGCTGCATTCAATGGGTGCAGATGTGCATCATAAGGATTTCTAGCCCACACATACTGACCAGAACAGATAACCCAAGCCACACCGGCTGCTTAAATTTTCCTAACAAAAAATACAGTGAATTTAAAATTCAGCTTCTAAATACATTTAAAGTAATAGGAACCCTGTGTGTTTATGGCTGCTCTCTGAAGGACCAGAGATTATTGCTGTTTGTCCCTCTAGAAAGCCCCATCAGGGAGCAGGGAGCAGTTTCCTGCCCTTGGCTTGGGCGAGTGGTGTGTGTGTGTGTGTGTGTGTGTGTGTGTGTGTGTGTGTGTGTGTTGGATGGTCGGGGTCGGGGGGGGGTGCACAGCATCTCTTGGGCCCTTTCTCAACCCTGCAGAGTCTGAATCTGCATGGAACAGTCTCCCATCATTTTCCACTGAAGCCTTTAACTTTGCTCCCTCCCCAGCAGAGCTGCCCCCTCAAGGAGGATGGCTTTCTGCAGCGCTACAGCTCTGACCCGACTGGCACCGTGCCTGAGGAGAATCTGAATGATGCCTTCCTGCCTGCCCCTGGTGAGTGACTTAGCCCCGACTGGCCTGATCCAGGGCCTGCCCTGAGGCTGAGAGGGGCAGTGTGCAGCTAAGGTTGAGGAAGAAGTGGGCAGAGATGCCCAGCAGTGGGCAGCACATGCTCTGTCACAGCAAGCTGCTTACTCGCTGGAGATTTGTATCTAGGCCGAGTCTAAAGTTTTGTTGGTGTTTGAAACAAATAGTAGAGATGGGTGTGGTTGTGTGTTTGGGTGTGAGAAAGTAGACGTGTGTGAGTGCTTAAAGGCAGCTGCGTGTGAGTATATGGCAGCTGGGTGTGATCATTGTCAAGCGTCCTCGTGAGTGTTGAAGAGCAGACTTACCAGTTTGAGTCTTCATCCCTGTTCGTGCTGCAGCTCCATTCTTGACATGTGAAACTTATTTTCTATTCTATACTTTATACAGGCAGTTCTGATCTGTACACACTCACACTTATGGCAGAATGCCCTCTAAGAACTGTTTTCTTGGTAGAAATATAGCTGGGGAGACCCATCACTCTCACGGGATGATGCTTGGCTGGTTTAACTATTAATTTTTTTTTAATTTTCAGAATATGTCAACCAGTGTGTTCCCAAGAGGCCTGCAGGCTCTGTCCAGAACCCAGTCTATCATAACCAGCCTCTCCATGCAGCTCCTGGCAGAGACCCACACTACCAGAACCCCAGCAGCAATGCAGTAGACAACCCCGAGTATCTCAACACCATCTACCCTGCCCACACCAGCAGCACGGACCCTCCCGCTCGCTGGGCCCAGACAGGCAGCCACCAGATCAGCCTGGACAACCCCGACTACCAGCAGGACTTCTTTCCAAAGGAAACCAAGTCCAATGGCATCTTTAAGGGGCCTTCAGCTGAAAACGCAGAGTACCTGAGAGTAGCACCACCCAGCAGCGAGTTTACTGGGGCATGACCCTGGGGAGAAACACCAGCCATGAAAGTCCAGATACTTTATCTCCCATGGACCCAGCCAGGGCAATAGATCCAGTCTCGAGACCATGCCTGCACTAACTCTCGGGCCATGGGCTGGCTGTGCCATGTTTGCTTTCATCCGCCAATCTTTCAACCAGGAAGCACCCTACTTGGATGCACCCTGGGGAGCTGTAGGTGCATTTCCTGCAATTTTTCTTTGTCTTCAAACTGTGAGGTGCCCACAAAAAAAAAGGCATCCAGGAAAAATGTTGTCCACTGGGCAAAGTTTGCCATTCAATGAGGTATATTGGCATCAGCGGGGAGGGTACAGCTATGAATAAGGATTTTTATTGCTTGGTGACCTTTGGGAGTTTTGTCATTATTGCTTTAGTTTGTAATGAGCTTTTCTAAGGAAGAAACTCAATTATAGCACTTGCTGCATGAGTTGTTCTAGACTCAACCGTGACCTAGAAACAAGGACCAGAATCTTCACAAATTCCTGACTCTACTGGTTTTGCACCAAGGCCTTTCCCTTGTAAAACTATGAAATAGACATGAAACCCTCTGCATATCAAGATGGCCGCTTAGTCTCATAGAGAATTGTGACAATTGTGATGAGTGCAAAAGGAGAAGCCATTCTGACCATTCCTGGGAGGGAAAAAAAATCCCTAAGGGCCTAGCATTCTTCCTCGGATATACTTTTTCCATAAAAGTTGTCATGGTACTTACTTTCAGCCAGTTGACTAGTGTTTTCTCATTGTATGATTAGACTTGTGTATCTTCCATTTCTTCATTTTAAAACTCAATATACTTTCTCCATTAGCAAAAACTGACGGTACATCAACTAATAGGCCAAGGCAGCTCGAATTTCAGACCAACACATTCAAGATGGACTGGGACAGTTCCCAGATTCACAGGAGACCATATCACCAGAGAGAGTCTAAGATGAACTCTGTAAAGTCCTTTGGTGTAAAGGGAGCATGCATCAGAAGAATAAGAAATGAAGGTGCTCATCAAACCCAGTTAGCCTCCTTTTCAAAAAAAAAATTTTTTTTTAGTTTAGGCTATCACGGAAGATAATTTGCTACCTTTTCACTTTTAAGTGGTTTACTCTTTGTTCTGTTCCAGTAAACTGCCTCTCAGAGTCCTCCCCACCCTTTGCATGGAGAAGCATCCAGGCTTTGGGTCAAATCTGCAAGAACTTACAGTGCCCCACACCCTGTGTGCACTTTACAGATGGAGGCAAAGATCACATAGTATGAAATGCAAGTGGTACATAAGAAATTGGAGTTTGAAGTGAATAAGAATGTCTTCACAATATAAATGGGTGCTTTAGAAGAAGAAAAAAATCTGTTTAAAATAATTTCCCTCTACTGGAGATCCAACTAGTGGGTACACTATCTTTTTTTCTGATCCTTGTGACCTTGCAGCCTCATCTGCAAGTGATGGTCATTTGCCCATGGCGTTCTACACACACATCAATGTCTATACACACAAACACCCATCCAGTTTATAAAAAAATAAGGTGTTTTACAAGGCATTTATAGGCTAAGAGTATGTTCTGTTATGCACAAAAACATTTTTTTGACTTCTAAGTGACTGAATCTCAGATGGATTGGAGCCCACTGTTTTGTTACCAGAATACTTTATTCTATCTCAATGGGAAAAATATACTAATTTCTTTCTGTTCTCAAATACTCTAGCACACCTATATTACCCTGGTACTGAGGATATAGAAATGTATAAAGCTTCATCCCCCAACTCTCAGAAATTCAAAATTTTGTAAAAGGACAGACTCAGGTGCCAACCCTAGAACTGCATGACAGATGCCAGACAAGCATGCTCAGTGAGCACCTCCAGCTTGGAGGAGGCAGCATGGATTCTCCGCCAGCAGAGAAAGGCACACTCGTTGGGAGGACAGCAGAGTTCGGATGAGGGAGTAGACTCAGGACATGGAAGTGTGCTCCATCTCTGACCAAGAAGGTATCTTCCTGAGGAACACTGATAAAGGGTTCCAGAAAGAGCGGCAGCACTCCCAGCTTCTGTGCATCTGTCTCTGTTGGAATTTCAGTAATTAGCGAGATGAAGCAGCCTCTCTCAGAACCTGTAGTGTATACTATTGGTGGGAAACCGCTCTCCTTACTCACCTCAGAGCTCAAGTCTTATAGTTGGAGCTCACTGGGGTAAAGTGAGCCATTTGGAGCCTCTTCCCTCTTTCCTTTGTGAGAAACAGCCCCAAGGAGGAGCTCCTGAGGGTCAGACAGTGGCCATTAAAGCCTAGTTTTCTGGTCATTTGAGACATCTTACTAAAATGGCATAAAATCCATGACAGCTATTCAAGGTTTTTCTTTGTATTTCAGTTTTCCTGCATAAAATATAATTGCTTAATACTATTAATATTAAGATTGTGTTTCCCATAATGTCCTCACTCCAGTGTTCTGGGAGGTCTTGGTGTCTCATGAGGGGTTAGTGCTTCCAGTTCACTGTCCCCTGTGGGTAGGGCAGGAGGGCCCCTCAGGACTCCAGGCTGTCCACAGCACAGCCCCCCGTGGCCACATTCCCATGCAGATACTGACCCTTCAGTTATTCCTTATAGCAGAGGCCACTGAGACCCAGCCTGTGGCTCCTCCCCATCAGGAGACCTTTCCTAGGGCCAGCGTCAGAGTCTAGGGGACAAGTGGGAGTCTGGAGCTGCCACTGACAGCAGGCACAGTCCCAGTGCTCATCACCTCCAAGTTCCAAGGAGCCTTTTGTGCATCGGGAGATTCTCCTGTCATCTTGGGAAGTAATGAGAAACAACTCTTCCCGTCTCTGTACCTGAGCCTCGCTGCCTCTGACCTTATAGTGAGAAACTCTGTGGGAGCTGCCCATTGCGTCCCAGATAATCCACAGTGCTTAGGAATCTGTTTACATTTCCTATGTCTGCACTAAAGCTTTCATCGACTCTTGACAAAAATCAACTTTGAACTGCATGACTACAGCAAGGTCCTGTTCACATATGCTATTGCCCTTATCGGCTTCTGGATCTCTATCAAAAAGTTTTCTGATTGAACTCATCTCCAAGGTAGTCTGGTTCTGGGAACTTTCAATGCTCCCTCAGAATTATTCTGGAAAAAAGGCCCAGTAGTGGGAGAAAGCCCTCAATCGATGGCTTTCCTCTTGACTCATGCAATGCAGGTTTCAGCCCCTTTTCTCACGTGACTATACAGAGACAGACAAGACCAATAGGTATGAATGGTAACCAAGAGTCCACTCCCCCTGCCGCTACAATGCCCTGAATAGTTTTGAAGAAGGAAGTTAGGAGTCTCAGACCAAATAAATAAGAATCTTTGGGGACTCCATGTGATCCTCATGAACAGGCAGAGTTGAGCCCTCATCTCTTCAGTCATCGATAAGCATATAAATATGTGTCTGCACTGTGCCTCAGTTGGGGCCAGAATAAAAGAGGCGGGCTAAAATGAAGATTCTCATGTGATCCCCAATGTCCTAAACCTTGGTCCATACACCAATCAAGTGCTTAACATGCATTTTCTACAGATTTAGAAAATTTGTCTCCTCCCAGAAAATAAGCTTTTGACTCGTACCTGATAGCTATTGAAATTGCCCTTATGTCTGTGTTGCGTTTCTTTCCCTTGATAAGCACACATTTTTATTACAACTTAATGATCTGTTTATATTTCCTTGTCTGGGGCTATAAAACCTCTCCAAATAGATTCCTGTTTGGTGCCTCAATTACCAGTGCACTGGTGTATTGGGGTGTTATATTTTTTTACTATTGAAATGACACATTCAGACAACAGGATCTCTAGATGTCAGTCTATTTTTGTAATTTTTTTTTTTGAGGAGGAGTATCCTCTTGATGTAGCACTGAATTTTTTAGGGTATATTTTTAGAAAAACTCATTTTTCTACTAAACAGTTTACTTTAGAAAGACTACAACAGAATAAAAATTTGAAATGAGAATTTCCTTGAACTGAGAGAAAGGTCTCTGTCTTTTAAGACACAGCCTCATCACTGAGCTAAGCTAGATTATCCTGGTGAGGAGAATGGTACATTTATATTTATAAAATAAGAAAAGGCGGAATGCACATATAATTTAGTCCTGGTCTGTGGCAGTTTCCGTTGAGTCTGTCCAGAGTGACAGTCATGGAGAACTCCTTTCCAGAATTACTGATAGATGAGCCCAATTGCATGCTGACCTCCACTTATCTGTAAATGTAAAAAGGCAATAACATAGCACTTTGTTTAAACATGTTAATCTGACTCTGAAACGAATTGTTTTATTTTTACATTTACAACTGATAGACATTTACCAACCGATAGCGCAGAAGTCTCTGCAAGCCCCTAACGTTCAGCATGTTTTGGTGACTAATTTGGATCAAATGTTGATGAAGTCCACCTGTCTCACCAAGCTTTTCCTTCACCGTCAAGAAGTCCGCTCCCACCCCACCCACACAGTGACCTTAGCTGTGGAATTTGGGAAAATCCAGAGGCCCCACTGTACCCAGGTCCATGATCTACAAGCCATAAGGGGTGAAACCCAGGCATTTTTATCTTTTAAAGCTCAAGTCATTCTGAGACTCAGCCAAGGCCAAGAACCACCAGCCTAGAGATTAAGCATTGGAGCTTGAACTTACAGGAAATTTTGCCAATGCAGAGATTTCATGGATCTGACCTCAGCAGAAGAGGGCTGAGACAAAGCAATGAACTTCAACTGAAATGAGCGAAGGCGTCTACAGACGGTACCTTTTAACAGTGTAAAGTTTTGCTATGAAATTGCTATTTGTACAATTGAAAAGCAAGATTCTCTTTTCTATGGTTTATACTGTTGATCAGAATATGATTGTACGTTGAGCATTAAAATTTTAGATGTATATCATTCATTGTTCTTGTCTCATTGGTGACTTATAGCGAAATATCACCTTCATCAATTGGTGTCTTATTAATGAGTATAAAACAATAATTGTCCTTACTAATTCTTTTAAATTAGGTTAATTAGGTTAAATGGTTCAAAATTTCAAAGTGCAGTCCCAGGCACTGGGAGTCCCAGGTGCCCCTCTTCCCCACTGCCAGTCCTCACCCAGGGCCTGATAGTGGTTTGGCATCAGCCTGAGTGGAGTGAAATGCGGCTTTGTATGTTGTGGTCCTGGCTGACCTTCCGGACCCTGGGTCCCACTGTGCCTGTTCATATCCACTCTGCACATCTCCTTCTCTCATGGAGCTGGGAGGGTTCCCTCCTGAGAGATGTGTCTCGGGTTAGCCTGGCTCTATTTCCTCAGATCACCCAAACCCTAGGTGTTTGGGTATGTCCTGGTGTTCAGCTTCCCCCCTGCTCCACACTGCCCCCCACTTCTGGGGAAACTGTATCAGCAAGGACTTCATGCATTTCACTGCAGCAAGTCCTGACTCACCCACCTGGAAAGTTTCGCCATTGTGAGAGGAAATTCGTGTGTTGAGATTAAAGCAGCAATGCCAAGAAAACTGAGGTTCCAGCTTATGTGCTTGAACAGAAAGATGGGTAAGAAGAATCTTTAGATTTGCACTAGATACAGAATCAAGTGTACATGAATATTTATGAATTCACATGTGGTCACATGATTCTCATTCATTCATAGTGACAAAATCTCATGAAGAAAAAGATTAACCCCCAGGTCCACCTACGTTTTTATAGTATTGAAAAAAAATAACTAGTTACATTTGTAGGGCTGGAGCAATAGCACAGTGGGTAGGGTGTTTTCCTTGTGTGTAGCCTGCCTGACCGAGCCAGGTTCGATTCCTCTGCCGCTCTCAGAGAGCCTGGCAAGCTACCGAGAGTATCTCGCCCACATGGCAAAGCCTGGCAAGCTCCCCGTGATGTATTC